>PVJO010005107.1:0-102124 GCA_004026905.1 Hystrix cristata | reverse complement strand
TATAAAGGGAGGATGGTGTGCAGAGGAGAGGAGTGCTAGAAAGAAAGAAGGGGAAAAGCAGAAAGGCAACAGGGGAAAGAGAGGGGAAAGGGAAAATATGGAAAATGATGAATGAACCTGATATAAATGGGGGGGAGGGAGGAGAGGGGAGGGGCGGGGGAGAGGGGGAAAAAATAGGTGAGACAAGCTACCCGAGATGCAGAATTGGGTAGATGGCTTTGAAGGACATTTGTAGTTAAATTCTGTATTCCAGCATGCTGAGCTCTGATGTTCCCAAACTAGGAAAATTGTCCGGTTCTCTGAGAAGCTGTGAGGGGAGGAGTCTCTGCTCTCTCTTTCCCTGAGCTCACCTGCAATGTCCCTTCTTCCCAGGGGAGACAGCCCTCTCTGAGGGGCTCATTTCACTCATCCAGTATGCCAGTGTCTCCTACCTTGTGTTCAGGCTTCTAGCACACATGGCCCCAAGTACTTGATGAATGGATGAGTCAACACATCACAGCCCTTGCTCTGTTAAGCACAAGCTACCAGCCTTACAGAGGAAGAGTTACAAAATTTCCTCTGGAAAGTTTGTAGATTGGCTCTTTTAGCACGTAGAAATGCTCCTGAAGAGACCTTTCCTATCCCCTACGTGTGGGAAATCAGATCCAAATGGGATAGAGGGTTCGGCCAGCCAGACCCACCCATACAGTGCTGGAAGGCTCCTAGGAAATGGCTCTTTCAGCCCTGGCTGCAGCTATTGTGCAGTTACCGAAGAGACTCCGGCATTTTTTTTCCCAGATCAAGGGCAGTGGCAGCAGCAGTGGCACCAACAGCAGCAGCAGCAGCAGCAGCAGCAGCAGGAATCCTGTGAGAATGCACCTGGCTGCTTCTCCAGGGTGCAGGGACCCTGACTATATAGATTCCAAACTGTGGCAATCCCTTTTCAGAAATGTTACTGACTGAGTCCACCCTTTCCAAGAGGATCTGCTGTCCACAGCCTTGACCCATCCTGATAGTTGTGGCTAATGAACTCTGTGAATTTCTTTTCCTCACCATGTCGTGAGATTCCTGGCATCTATCTCAGCTTTACTTAGGACAAGGGATCATGGAGTCCAGCTAAGAACCAACCAACTAAACCCATTGCCACGTGACTAAGCTGGCACACCGAATCCCAAATCTCTGCTAAACTCCCAGATTCAGCGAGTTAACTTTATCTGAATGTATTTCTCTCTTTCCCAGGGCCGATCCTTAAATCCATACCTACATGTACTCTTCACATTTTGTTTTTGGTATAAATTAGTAAGTCTTTGGATTTCAGTGGACATGTTTCCTCTTCTTGGGTTTGGTTCTATAAGTGGTTTCCTAGTTTGTGAAAAGAATCTGCTTCTATGGAGGGTGTTAGTGATGGGGCGTGGAAGTTGGCACCCTTTGCAATGTAACAGCCTCTGGTGAGGGATAAGAAGTTGCTACATTTAGTGAGGGAGACTCGGTGCATTGGTGGTGGGAGTCCTTGATAACATCTTAATTCTTTCAAATATCTTCATTAAAATTTTCAGATTGCATCTCTTTCCACTCAATGCCTTGGTTTTCATTTAAGAAACCCCGAATAAAATTCCCAACCTGAAGAATCAGATTGTGTATCTGGTTTTCAGCTATAAGAGATTTATTTAGGACAATCACAGAGTCTTGTTTCCAATCCTAAAGTAAGAATTTTCTGTTTTGAACAGTTCTGAATTCCTCATGTCCATCCACGTAGCTGATCTGCTAATGCCTTGCCTTCTCACGGCACCTAATTCTAAGTACAGGAAAGATTTTAAGTGTTTCATCACTTTGTGCTGTCAGCTCCCTGTCTGTACCTCATGTTTTAATGAACTCACTAGCTCATGAAATCCCAGATTCCATTTTCTCGTAGACTTGATACATATAACTACCTCTGATAACAATTACTCAGCTCACAGAATCTTTAAGAGGGTTACAGAAGCAAGCATGGATGCTTCTCATGGGAGCAAGATAATCAGAATGGACATCTGACCACCTGGGAACAGTCTGATGGAATTCCCTTTGTCTCTCACCAGTCACAAGCACTAGAACTCTCCGCACCTTTGCTCCTGAAGATCTGGACTTTGAAACTTGCTCACAGCCCCTCCTCCATGTGGACATGGCTCTTCTCTACTTTGAGGACATGACAGGTTTCATTTCGTGTGGGCTGGATTTGAGATTCCTTCGGGTCTTCAGAGAGGGCCTCCAAAGCAGGAGGAGTATCTGAGCCTGGAGCTCATAAATGTGCAAGTTCTGAACTGGAACTCACAGATTTTTTATTATTATGTTTCTTTAGGGTAATTGAGGTTCCTGGTGAATTCAGTTTCTTTGATTTCTCTTCAATAGAAAAGAAGATTTTATCTTGAGGATTTGTCAGGCTCTTGCTTATGATTGACATTGGCATTTTAAAAAAAGTATTGTATTTTATGGGAACTGTCAGCCCTTGCCTTAGAAGGAGACTTTTTATGCTTTGTGGCATACTTGGTGTCATTTCTGTCAGCTCTAGGACCACATTTATTGAGGGCTTATTAGTTCCAAGTGCCTGATTTACTGCATTTTGAATATGATGTCTGCAAGTTTTTAAGTTTTCTACTTTTATCCCCAGCTGGGAATTCCTCACAAGGCAGACAATAAAAATCAAATTGCCAGCAAGCAGCTTTCTTCACGAGTTCTCGGCTCTTTCCATACTACATGAAATTAATGGTAAACCACTGTATTCTCACAGTTCAGCCAGCCTGTAGTGGGCCCTGGCATCTGAGGGTGGCCCTTGCTGCTTGGGGGGACAGAAGCTCAGGCTGGTGGCCCAGGCCTTACCTGCCGTGGTCTCTCACCCATGTGTGATTTCAGGTGGCCCCAAGTGATGTTGTTCATCCATAAACAAAGCTAAGGACCAATCACAGTGCATAAAGGTTGGGCTTCAAACAACTCCTGATCTCTCTGCACTCAGGGCCACTCATGAGACTCAGGCACCTAAGCAGGAGATCTCGATTCTGCCAGTTGGACTATACTCTCATTTTCTGGGATCCTTGAGAAAATTCTGTGTGAGCACTTTCTGACTGATGGAACTGGAAAAGAAAGGATTGAGTGAGTAAGTGTTTCTCTAACACCCTCTACACAGCTGCTCCTAAGGGAGGGGTCACAAGGCCAGCCTAACTCCACATGTACCCAGAGTGGTAGGCAGGCAGGACCTCCCATGGAATCTTTCAGCTGCTCAGAGGACTGCTTGCTCCCAAATTCCACCTCGGGTTTCCCTCTGCATCTCTTGCTTTAGGAAGCTCACCGAAGTGTCCACCAGCACAGCATGGAGGAGCTATGGTTGACTGACAGCAAGGAACATGCCTTTGTCCATGGTGATTTGCAGAGTAGAAGTGTCCAGAGAAATTGGCATGCTCGGACCTTTGGGTGAGACTCCTCCTTTTCTCCTTCATCTATACTGCAATAGCAACTCATTTGCAATATTCTTCAGCTTTCAATATTATTTCATGGCCCCTCTTCCACGTCTTCAGTTTTTTTCTACTTGCTACAGAAAATGACAAGATCAATTTTTTTCTTTTAATTTAAAGAAGTGACGCTTCTAAAATAATTTATCTTCTGGTCTTAGAAGCACACATGTTAAAGCTAAATGATATATGATGCTCTATAACTAAGTTTCAAAGCCATGTTCCCATAGAACCCAATAGCCACATTAACCAACGCGTATCTCTTCACATCAAGACAAAATTCAAGTACCATTAATACTTACAAATTTAAATAGTTTTACTGTCTGCTTTGACTATGTATCTTTGTCTCTGTATGAATTTAAAGGCGTTCCTTAGAGTGAAATCATCCAATTCAAGAGTATCCAGTCCTAATTTATGTTTTGTGCGATAAATGCTACAGTTACATAAGGAGAAATGTTTAGTCTACATTTGTTTCAGTAAGTAGCAAAAAGCCAAGCAGATGGGGTTTGAGCATTGCTGATCCTCCATCTGGTGCCCTATGCTTTGTTCTACTCTGTGCGCTTTGCCCTGCAATGTGTCCTGTTTACATAATTGTCTCCTTCCTGGTTTATAAGGCCCTCAAAGACTGGCCAGCTCATCACCTCCTCCCTCATCATCCAGCAGAGGGCTTTGTTTCAAGAATGGAGTTGGGTTGGATGCTGTTTAGGGTGGATATAATTTGTAAGAACCCATCACAAAGCAATTACGGAAAGCAAGAATATTTTGTCATCTTAATTGCTGAAAAAAGCAACATTCATCTGTTTAACTTACTTTAGAAAAAGCATTGTATTCACTCCTAGAGACCTATGGTGCTATCTGTAAGTCTGTTCCTATCTCTTTGCAAATACAGCTTTTTTTAAAATCTGATCATCTTATTATAATGCATGCATTATTTTGGAAGTTTATTCAGGATAAATTAAAGTTTAAAAATTAATCAATGCAGGCTTGTTTTTAAGGAGATAAGTTATATATGGCTTCTCAAATACCATCCTTAAAGAAATTAAAAAATATGGCCCCTGCCAGGGAGTAAAACTTGATTCGGTTTCACTTGGAGAAAAATATGTGCTTAAAGAAAACTGAATGAGCCAGGACATTTTAGTTCTTGGCATCCAGTAAGTATCCAGATCTTTGCTGAATAAATCAGTGAATATATTTGTTGGTATTTTCTATCTCATTATGACCACAACTTAGTATTTTTAAAATAGTCACTTTGCCTAAACAGTAACCAATGTATTATAACAGCACTTGAGCATTCGGCAATATGGGACCCTTTTGTGAAATTCTCATTTTCCAGAAATGAAAGAGCTTTTGTTATTTTTAATTTTCTGCTTCTGCAAGATGTGCTCGCAGTGTCTGGGCACGTTCCCTCTCTGCACTGCTTGGGGGAGAAGCAAAGGTCTTCAAACTCTGTCCTCCAACATCAATACCACGTGACTGTAGCAATACTGATACCTAGGGAAGAGCGTTTGCCTTGACCAGCATTCGTTTTTCTTAGTCTTGAAGCAGAAGGGTTTTGACCTGGCAACTGGCCATACAGGTGCATGGAACCTACCACAGTCTCCTTTGGGCTCCCAGGGCACAACCCACTTCGTGTGCTCATCTGGACGCACTGGGAGCAGCCTTGACAATGCACCATGGGTGCTGTGACAGAAAGAAGTGGCTGTCAGGAGAACCTAGCAGAGAAGCTCACCAGCTGGCCCTCCTGGCCCAGATGTCTTTACCTTAGACTGTGGCTAACGCAGTGTATCTGAAAAGAGCTTTAGAATTGAATTGGGGTCAGAGGACCCCTAGATTCACCATCACCTGGCAGGGTAAAGTCATTTTGTTTCTAAAGGAAATGAGCGAGAGGAGGAGTGCAGAACACACCTCTGTTGAGAAGTCCCTTGCCCTAGGAGGAACTAGAACATGGAAAGGCACTGGGCAGAGGGCGTCACAGAAGGGGACGCACAGATGTACAGACCCCCAGAAAACCCAGTGAGATGCTGCCTGCCTTCCTACCAGATCAAAGAGTACTTAGGGCACACTGAGACAGGCTGGGGCCCTTCACATCTCCCAGCACCTGCTGACCTGTTTTGTCAGGAGAAAGGCTTCCACAGTTTCTTCCTATAGTGTGTTCTCGGCCAAGATGGACCAGAGACGAAAGCACTTGCCTCGTCGGACTTGCTGTTTCCCAGGCTTCCACGGCTTTACTCGATATCCTCAATCCTCTTTGTAGATCTGAGGTTTACAGCTCATCACATCAGAGCGTGCAGTGGCTGAGGATCTGAACAACCTTAGGAAAGATTGGAGGGGATGGTAGGACTGAGGTCTGAGATGCTATGGGTATGATGGCAACTTTGAAGGTGCTTACTGGTGCCTGGAGATGGGAGTAAGGTGCTAACCTAGGTGAAATGCAGAACCCAGGAGGGGCCCAAACCTGTGGAAATTGTACCAGGACACTTGCAAGTGGAACCAGGGAGTAACATAGGAGCACTTGAAGGTCTGTGCTGGGGAAGAATAAGAGAGAAAGAAGGGGAGCTCTGTTCGAGTGAAACCATAACGGTGTTGGAAATGGCCTACCGCCATGTAAGCAGTGTCTTCCCAATGGTAAGTTTGGGAAGAAAGAATTATCACAAAAGACAGCTAAAGAAAGACCAAGCATCTGGCAGACCAGAGCCTCCAAAGATGAGGAAGACTTGACGAACTGTGAAGGGAAGTGTTCCCCCAGATCCAAAAGAGCTTCCTGGTCCCGTGGAGAATCCCAATCAGGATGGAAGGGGCATCTCCCTCCACCTGTGATGGGGTTGGGGCCGGTATTGCTGGTGATGGTGGCCTCCTGCATGTCCGGGCTGTGGACCAAAGTGTGTAGATGACCATATGTGTGTGGGTGTTTGCACACATGCACGTAGGTACACACACTTACGAGCACCTTTTTATTCTATCAAAAAGCTGTGTGTGCAATTTGGGATCCTTTTTTCTTTTGTTTCTTAATATTGAGGATTTTAAAAATAATTTAAAATGTAGATGAGGACATAGCAATTCACTAACAGTGGCAGGGAAGTGGGATCAAGTCCATGTGCCCTCGACAATCTAGCCTGGGTGGATTCTGGGAGGAGACTGAAGTTGAGGTGCCACATGAATTTGGGCAGCAGAAAGCTTAGATGGCTTTGAGGTAGTGAGCAGCAGCCAGAGATAACCTTTCCTCTGATGTGCAGGAGGATGAAGGGACCCTTACTAGCTTCTCTGCAGCAGTGAGGAGCCCTGTGTGGAGGGGATTTCTCCCTGAGGAGGGGTGGGAGGGACTGAGCAGAAAGACCTGGAAGGGGACTCTGACTTGAATAATTTCATGAGACTCATGAAGCTTCAGAGCATTCCATGCAAAGGCCAGGGATGCAGACCTCTGCCTTGATGAGACTTCCATTTGAAGTCATCTATGTGATTTTGAGTAATTGCCCCAAACTTCCATGGAAATGTCCAAGGATGCTGGCTACTCCTGAGAGTACTCCTAGCTGAGACTCTGGGGAGGAAGTGATTGCATGGAACCTGGTATTTTTTCAAAGAGCCTGCTTATGCCCTTTGCATCTACTTTGTACAGACAGCTCGGGGTGCTACAGCAACATGGAATAGAGGAGAGGCGTAGAATTGGAACAGTGTGAAGACACTCTGCTTTCTGTGGCTCCACATGCAGGGCACAGCTGCGTAACCAAGTGGCAGACAGATGCACTTCTAAGAATGGCGGCTTTGTGTGTTTTCTCCCATTGCAACGCCTTCCTGTTCCAACACAAACATCTTCTATTGTGCAAAAAAGATGTTCTAAAATTGTACTTAGATATCAATATCACTTTTCATATGCAAAATTGGCAGGCTGTGCAGGAGGGCTTAGAAAGAATTGCTTGTGGTTCTGGCCTCCGTGGCCCTCTTCTAAAGCATCTGTGCTCACTGCCTATTGGCCAAGGATGGCAAGGAGTATATTCAAGGGACTTTGTGAAGCTCTGGTCTGTGCCCTTTACCCCGTGTAGATTCATGGATCATGAAAACTTGTAAGTGCCGCCCGCCTTCGTCACCCTTCCCCACCCGTCCCACCTGCCTGGAAAGGCTTAGAACCAGGTGATGCTGGGGACTTCTCTGGATCCCGTTTTCCCAGGTCTAAATTTTTCTGATTCTTCAGTTTATCAGTTACTGCTTTGTGGTACTAAGTACCAGTTTCACTAACATTTTCCATACCCGTCTTTAAGAAGGATAGACTGAGCAAAAGACATTAAGCAGGTTTCTCTCCTGTAAGGTCTCCCAGAGTCATTAATATCCTCAAGTATTGTGTGTCTTTCCCAGTGAGATGTACATTTTAAAAGGCATTTGGCCCTAGAATATTTTCCGTTTCCATGAGATGCCTATTAATAATCCAGACCAAGGGTGGTGTGTAGAGCTTGCAATTCCATGTAACAGGCCTTGTAGCCCTGGGTCCCTGGTTGGGCATCAAAGCATTCCTTTGTTAATTGATTTCAGAAATTGTTGAGGGCCTGCTCCATTTGTCCCAGGCTTAGAAATATGAATAGGTCTATTATCTTCCCTCAGTGGGATTTCCAGTAATAATAATTGCAACAAAGCTAATGACAATAACAATACCAACAGAGTTCATGCCCGGCATGCTATAAATCCACCTCGCTTTGGGCCTGTCTCCAATCTCCATGAGGTATAGTCTATTACAGCCTACGTGTTTCCTTGAGTCCTGGATAATTTTCCCATTAAATTGGAAATATTTTCTGTCCCTGTGTCAGAGAACTAGGTACACGTTTTTTAGATACATATTTTTTTAGATACACATTTATTAAGTCCAAAGAGAGATCATCCTCATTCAAACACTGATTTCCCAAACACCCATCACATGCCTCTAGTTCATGTATCTTCCTGGGTCCTGGGCAGCAGAGCTGATCTTCACCTGCAGGGAGGTCCCCTGTGGTCCCAAGAACCCCACAAGTTTCCTTCCTATCTCCAATGTCTGTCCTGTGCTGAGGAATTAGAGGGTACACTGTACATTTTGCTGGATGAATGAACTTTCCTTTATAAGAAGTGTGACCTGAAATGAACAGTATCCAGTGGTCCAGTGCTCCGGAGGGCTGACTTTGTCCATTCCTGTGGGACAAAGACAGTGGCTGTGGGGAAGAAACACCATCTGGGCTTCTGTGGATGGAGAAGGCTGAGAGGACTAGGTATGGTTTCCTCCTGCTTCTCACAGGAAATGTGAACCAATGAGAAGATGAAGAGGTAAGAGCACATTTAAAGCATGATGCACACTTGCAATGTGTGTACCATTCAATCTAAGCAATTTAAAAATGGATTAGGTTTTCCTATACAAATGTCTACATTTTCCAAAATTTTCTAGGGCCTGGGGGAGCCAGCGCACACTTTTCCATGGATAGCTCACCTGAGATGCTGCTGATGTGGCCTTCTGGTTCTGCCAGGATTGGGACATGGGCTCTTGTACTACTCAGCCTTCAAGGGCCATAGGAGTTTTTCCTTTTGCAGACACATTCACAGTCTCAATGTGAAGAACAGAAGAAGCCAACATAAATTAAACTATGCAGGAAAAAAAGAAACCCAGCTTTGATTCATCAGTCACTCCCGCACCAATAATGAGGCACAGAGGTCTGACTTGCAGAAGAACTGTGCCTTCCACCACTGCACCTGGCCTGGTCCAGGGACAAATGAGGTCTCTAGCCAGGGACAATCACAGAATGTCTCCACTGGGGGATGGAGAAGTCAAGTACTTGCTTGGAAGAACTACCCTGAGATGGGACTAGAGGGAAAGGAGAAGAACTTGTGGTGTTCAAAAAAAATGTTCTTGATCTTAAGAACAAGAAAACAAAACATAAGAGATGGCAGTCTGGGAGCCACCTGGGCTGGCCCTGGGCAGTGGTCTGAGGCCATGTCCTGTGCCACCCAAGCCCCCGGGAGCACAAGTGTGGGGAGACTGTGGAGCCCCAGGCCCTGCAAACTCACTGAAATACATGTTTTGTCCTTTGCTTATTTGTACCTCTTTCATTAGAGAATCCAAATAAAACAAGGCCACATAAAACCAACATTATATACAAAAGTGCTGCTATAAATAATTTGAAAACTAGATAAAATTTTAGGTGCAACATCATCTTTTTTCTTTCTGCATTAGTGTTTCCTGCATAAACTTTTACAGCCTGGGTGTATTGGTCTTCTCCATCTAAAACTAATTTTAATTGTAGAAGAGACACATGCTTAATGTTAATAGATGAGCAAAGAGAAGGTTCTCCATCATCATCGTCTTCAGTATTTGGCTCATGTCCTTCTATGCATTATAAAAAGATAGAGGAAAATATCATATCATACAGACTTAAACATTCTTTTTTACTTAATGTCACATGACCACCTTTTTTTACCTCTCTATCTCTCTATTTATCTATCTTCTTAATGGTTGACTAACATAGCAAAGTGAATTTAATGAATCATCTATAACAGCATTTAAATATGTTCCATTTTCCCACAAGTAAAAATAACCAAATAAATAATATATATATATATATATATAATATATATAATTTATTAGTTATTGCCATGGCAAATGCATTTTGGTAGAAAGTGGCAATTATTTTTTATTATCACATATTAACAATACAGAATAATGGGTTTTAGTACAATATTTTCGTACATGAACATAACATGCCTTGCGTTTCTTCTCCCTGGTTACCTTCCCTTGTCTCCCTTCTTCTTCTCCCTTCCCTGCCTTTTCTCTTATAGTTTCATTCCAGCTTTTTTTTTTTAAGATTGCACAAGTAAGATAAATCATGATTCTTGTCCTTTCGAGTCTGATTTTTTCAGTTAACATGATCATCTCTAGTTCCATCCATTTTCCTGCAAATGATGCAATTTTGTTCTTCATGGTTGAGTAACACTCCACTGTGTTTATTTGCCCCATCTTCTTCATCCTTTCATTTGTTCATGTGCACCCAGCCTGGTTCCATATCTTGGCTATTGTGAATTGTGTCATGATGAACACGGATGTGGAAGTATCACTATTGTATGCTGACTTTGATTTCTTCGCATGTATAAAGAGGAATGTAGAGCTGGGTCATGTAGTTTTAATTTTAGTTTTCCGAGCAACTTCCATATTAATTTCCATAGTGACTTTCCCACTACCAATGTATAAGGGTTCCTTTCCCCCACTTCTTTGCCAGCATTTATTATTATTATTAATTTGGGGGGATGCTGGGAATCAAACTCAGTGCTTTGTGCTTGCTAAGCAAGCATTCAACATTTATTAATTTTGCAATTTTGATGATAGCTTCTGACTGGGGTGAGATGGAATCTCACTGTTGTTTTGATTTTCACTCTATTTTTTGCTTGCTGTTAGTATGTAAGTAAACTATGATTTTAGTAGACTTTCTGTGTGTTTTCGTAAAATTTAAACGTAGATAAGCACATCCTCTTCAAATAACCAAATTTCTATCTCTCATTCTACTTATACTTCTCATGTGTTTAGCATATTGCATTGGACTGTATTTTCAGCAGTTTTTGAGTTTTAGTGATAAGAAGCCCCCATGCCTAGTTCCAAATTTTAATTACCTGTAATGACCGAAATTAAGTGTGATGCTGGTATCTAGTCTGAGATAAGTACATTTTGCCATGTTAAGAATTTTTTTCCCATGTTTAGTTTACTCTGAACTTTTAAAAAATGAATATTATAATTATGACACGATTTCTTGGCAATTGGAGGAAATATCTTTTAGAGTTTTAACTTACAGATAGGACAAATTATATTTACATATTTCCCACCATATGCCAATTCCTGTAGTCCTTTAACGGATCACATTTACCCAGGATATCTGTGTGCAAGCGAGTGCATGTGCATGTGTGCTGCATTATTTAGGATTTTGGATCTAAATCAATATCATTGGAAAATAGTGTTCTGGCCTATATTCTGTCAGTTCTGTAATCATTTCTGTGTTAGTTTCATATGTTAAATTGAGGAGGGTCCTGGAAAGATCACAAACACGATTTGTTCCTTTTTCACTCTTCACTTTGGAAAGAAACTGTGTTGCCCGAGTCCCCAGGGTGCTGCTGGCCTAGTTTGCCAGTCCTGTCCGCCTCCCAGGGTTGCCCTCCTCCTCAAAGAGTACTGTCATGGAACATAATCCATTTGTTCCTGGGGAACTAACCTTTTCATCAAGATTTTTAAGCTTATGAGCATTTACAAATATTATATGCAACTGAGGTACATTCTTTTTTTCATATCCTTCTTTACATAACTCTTTCTTTCTGATGATTAATTTTGGAAAGTTTTATTTTTATTGGGTAGCTCTTAGCTTTCTTCATAAAGTCTTATACTGCACTTAGTTCTTCATTAGTTTATGTTATTTTTTGTATGCATTTTATTTTCCTTTTTCTAGATTTTTGAGGTAAATACTTAATTTTATTCACATTTTAAAATAATAGAAACATTAAAAATAGAAAATTTTTCTGATTTCAATGCCAATTTAGTCCTATGAATTTTGACATCTGCTTTATAATTTTTTCCTTTCTCGATAATGCAATTTTAAGTGTTTACCTCTTTGCCATAAGAAGCATGTTTTTGCTTTTATTCTAAACCAAAAATTTTAATTGTGGCACATATTGGTAACTGCTGTATAAAATAAATAAATAGCCAAAAACAAAAGTGGAGGGTGCAGCATGGGGTCAGGGCAGGCTGTGTGTGCAGGGTACATAGGAAAGACCTTGCTGAGAGGGCCATGTTAGAGTGGAGAAGCGAACGGAGTGAGGAGCGGCCATGCCAATACCTGTGGGAGGGTGTCCCATGTAGACAGAAGAGCAGGTGCATGTGGCTGAATGGAAGAAAAATATCCACTACTTATGGATAGCAGAACTAGGCATTGGGGCTTCCTATCACCAAAACCCAAAAACTTCTGAAAATACAATCTAGTGCAATATACTAAACACACGAGAACACCTAGCGTTCTGAGTGTGCAGAAACCATCCGATACGTGCCATGTGCATAACCTGGCTTCTCACCACGACCCTGTGAAGCAGATGGTGCTATCATCACCTCCACTTTCACGTGGGAAAACCAGGCAAGACACGGGAGGCAAAGTGACTGGCTCGGGTCAGACACTGGTAAGATGCAGTTGGCATTGAAGTGGGCAGCCTGGCAGCCAGGCACCTTTTGCCGCTCAATCTGTGCCTCTCAGGTCAATGTATTTGTCATGGGATCTGCAAGAATCCTGAGAAATTGAACTCCTACTTCAGTCTCTCCTCTCTCACATGGAGAAAGGAGGCAAGAACAGGCTGTGTGGCTGTCCTCTGTCTGTGGCTGGCTCAGCAGGACCCAGGAACTCTGGGCTTTCTGGACTGGCCCCTCTGCACACCTGAGGCTGCTGGAACATTCTTTCTCTGACATGACCCTGGAACTGTCCAAAGTCACAGCCTGCTACTTTTTCCATAATATTTCCTGGGCATAGCATACAGGCCCAGGGAAGTGTAGAGTGCTACTAAAAAAGGTGATGGAGCCAACATGGGACATGCGCTCAGAAGGAGTTCATGGACAGGAGAGGGTGGGCAGGAGAGAAGTATGGAGCATCCGCCCAGCTCCTCAGGGCCACACCTGTGTTTTCTAGCCACTCTCTGACAGCCAGGTGTGGCTCTGAGTCCTTTGATGTTGGTAATAAGACTGGCCTTCCTACAAGTTATAAGTCCAGTCAAAAGGACACGTCACTAGGGATAAGGGTCCCAGGGAATCCAGATCCAACATCCGGAGTCTTCCTTGAACCCCATACCTCCTTCACTTACAGCAACTCCAGGAGGCCCATCAGGGAGGGGGCTCCCCTGTCCTCTCTGCCCAGATAGTGCGGGCTCTGCTGGTCCTCTGCCTCCCACCTGTAGCCTGAAATGTTCTGTGCTTTGTAGAAGGTTCCTGCTGTATAACATCTAAGGCTCATTGGCTGGACCTCCTGCTGGAAGCGATTCTCATTCTAAATGTAGGTTTGGACCTACCTGCCCAGATGGAACAAATGAAGGGAGAATGTCACCAAGATGAGGCCCCGAATGTATTTTTGCCCTTGTTCTAAGCTGTCAAAGACCTGCAAGGCAGCTGGGAGTAGAGGAGAAGAGTGCCACCAGCACCAGATTGGGAAAAAATGACATCTGACAGAATTCAACTTATTACACCAAATGAACACATCGCTTTGAGCATGTGTACCCAATCGGTATCTCCCCTGCATCAGTAAGCTCTTTATTAGGTTATTTAAAAGACAACAGTGTTTGTCATTAGCTTAGCCATGTATCACTTGAATAATGCATGTGCCTCCTGAGCTAAAATTCAACCTTAAAGCGTGTTGTGATGTATTTTTGCAATAAAAATATCAAGTTCATTTAAACAATTACTTTTTAAAACACTGTCTCCCTCCCAGTGGGTTTCCATTGATCAGATTATGGAAAGGCAATGACTGTCCTGACTGCTCCACTGAATTCGGAATATGAGGCAGATGAAATGATCATTCCATCGGCTGTCTGGCCAGCCTCAAATTCGAAGGCCCCAACTGGTCTAAATGACTCTTAAATTGTGTTATAAAGCTGCAAAAGGAAAATTACATTACTAAAGAACAAAAGGCTGCATTTAAGGTTTAAACGTGTCAATATTTTTCTCTGAAAGTGAATGTTTGGAGTGGGCTGATTGTCATGATCATACAGCTGAGCTCTATGGGAAATGAATTCTGACCCCCCTTCTTCTCCCTGTGACAAGCTGAAGCCACAGGTCTGGAGAGGGGGGCACTTTGACAACCTGGTCAAGGATTCTGGGGATAGACCACATAGTTGACTACTGGCCATAGTGGGTTCTTCCCTCTCCTTCCAAGACCCAGCTTGGAGGATACCTTCTGGCTGGAGTCTCGGCCTGGCTGGTGCTTCGTGGTCTCTCAGCTGGGTGTGTCTCCACCTGTACTTCTCAGAGCATCCATCCTGAAATGAGAAGAGGCACCAGGGAGGGCGGGAAAGAAATGGCAACGTATGGCAATCTCTTCTGAACAGGACACAGTCACGCTCTTGCACCTGGCTTTCAGCATAGCCAATTTGGAATTCATGTCAGGCCTGTGAGGTGCCCTGGTGCTCCCCATTTGGAGGGGACTAGATGCAGACACGACAGTCCCAAAGAGAGAGAGGGAGAGGGTGAACAAGGCTCTGATGCTGGGGTCTGGGGACACAGGCACTCAGGAAGGACCCTTAAATATCACATGGCTTCTCTTATATAAGAAACCAAAATTATAATAAAAAGCAAAATAAAAGATGAGAGGAGATAGGGGAATAGATCTTTCTTTATAAGGAAGAGGATCAAGAGATGAAGGGAGGGGGGAGGAAAAAGGGATGAAAAAAGAATTTAAAAATGTTATGTACACGTACCAACACCACACAAGGAATGTCAACATGTACAGCGAACATGAACTAAAAAAAAAGGGGAAAAATGAAAAGTAAGGAGGGAGGGCGAAAGACGCGGTGGCATTGCATTAGCTGCACACATACATGGGCTACTTGACCCTCAAGCCACCCATAGATTAGGGACTCATGCCCTGGGGATGCCTCAGTAACTCATTACTGCGGGAGCTTAGAACAACAGAAATGTACTCCTTCGCTGTTCTGGAGGCCAGACATCTGCACTAAGGGCTCAGCCAAGGGACCCAGGCTCTCTCTGAATGCTCTGCAGCAGGGTCCTTCCTGCCTCTTTTGGCTTCTGGTGGCTTCAGATGTGCCCATCTCTGCCTCCATCCTCGCTTGATTTCTCTCTCTTGTCTGGGCCTTCTCTTCTGTCTCTTGTAAGGATTTATGGCTCCTGTGTGATTCATGATTATCTCATCTGGGGATCCTTAATTTAATTGCATGTAATATAGAAGATTTTTTTTCAAACACAGTCATCTTCCAAATCACTGGCTTATATTGAGGGCATCCCTCTGCCTCAGCTAACACACGGTTCTCTGAATGAGTGGCTCTGTGCAGAAAGTCCTTCAGGTTGCCTGTGGCAGTATACAGCGTCTCAAATGCTTATTTGCACATGTTGCCAGAGTAAGGCTTCTTTACAGGCTTATATGCTGACATTTTATGGAAAAGAATCCAACAAATTTTCTCACTTTCTGCATGTCAGAAACCTATTATTTACTCTACAGTATAGCAAAGAATTGGGTTGAAGTCCAGGTGAGGGACACCTGTTTCCTGCGCATTACTGTGAAATCGTTGCAGAGGCATCAGCAATGGACAGAATAGCTAGGCCAAGCCTCAGGCTGTGAATTGTGGATGCTACTCTGCACTTTCAGGGCCTGCCCCAGGCATGTGTATTTCATAGAGGAACATCCCCAGTGCTAGAGAAAACTAGCAATGCAGCTGGAGCTTTGGCTGACTTCCAGGCTCTGGTGATCAGAACAGAACAGCTAATGGGAAAAAATGCAGGCAGAATCAGGGTACCAGCCACAGACATCCCCGCCAGGATGTAATGGTGATTTCACAGGCAAAGACAGGGCCCTGGGGCAGTGCCTATGCGACCTCTTCTGTGTAGTCAGCAGGTGGCCTCTGCCACCACGACCCCAGTTCCCTCGCTGGGACTCTCCACACCTTGTTCTGGCTTAGGCTCAAGACACCTTTTCTAAAGAAATATTTTCAGGCTGAAGCTGCCTAAGGCCAAAGAAGGTCCCTCCCAGGTGACCAGTCTCAGCAGCCAGGCATGACCGAGAGGCAGCAAGGCAAGGTCCAGCACCATAGGAGTCAGGGGAAAGGCATTTCTTAGAGACCCTGGCACAACAGAACAGAACTGTGGTCCATTCAACAAATACCAGCAGAAGATGAGGTTTCCTTTTGCAGTCTGTGTATGGCAATAAGCAAACAGTTTAGGCTGTCTTCCCACAAAGTCAAAGCTCCAATGACAGAGACTTTAGTCTTGGGGTGCCGCCAAGCATCCTGATGGCCCCTAAGAATGGCGGGTCCAGGCCTGGCCCAGCTTCTCCCGCTAGCCATCACTGATGCTGTTTCTGTGTACCAGAAGGTCCCAAAGAGATCTTTGCTTGTCCCCTTCTTCATAGTGACCTGGGGGTGACGTGAGACAGGGTTCTCGGAAGTTACCACAAGTGGGAACAGCAGAGCTCACTTCCTCCCGTGAAGTGGATCTGTGGAAGCCAGTGCTGCACCTCGTCCTCCTGACTTTCTTGGCCAAGGCTTTCAAAGAGAGCCCCTCTTCTGTTATTGCTAAGTGGATTTTCAGTCAACAAAAAAGATTCTGGTATCTCATCAGTGGACTTTCCCTCCACTCTTTAAATTCTTTCACAATCTACAGCATCTTACATGTGCTGCATGCTGAGTGGCAGTCACAGATGTCTGATTGGTTGGCCCTAAGCCTTACACAATGGCTGTCGGAGGCTGGTCGGCAGCCTGCTGTGTTTGCACCCCAAAGATGGAATGGTGGGAGGGCAGAGGCTGGCGAGTCAGGTGTGTGCTGCAACATTCTCCTCACAGAGGTCCGATCAACTCACTCCTCTGGACAGGACGCCACACTGCAGTCCAGGGCCCACTTACAGCTCCCTGGTTCATCCTTCCCTAAGATGCGCTGTGTCCACTGGCCTGCTGACATCATAGGATGGCACTGTTTGAAGCACGTGGAGTCAGTGGCTCTCATGTGAAAACTGAGAAGAGTTAGACAGTGAACGTGCAGTTTCAGAAACTCTTATCCTATTGTGTATTATGTTATACTATACTACACTGTATTATATTGTAAATCCTCCTATCCCGTTATACTGTGTGTATATTCTCACTTATATACAGCTAAGTGGTTAATTTTAAATGCACAGTTAATGAGCTTTAATAAATAGGTACAGTTGTGTAACCCACAGCCCAATCTTAGCATGGAGTATCTCCATTGCTCAGAGGAATTCTTGTTTCTTCCAGACCTTTTCGCACCACTGACCCTGGGAACAGCCTCTGCGTGGGAACAACCTCTGATGCTCACAGACTAGCTTGGCTTGCCTGCTTTTAAACTTCATGCCTGAAGTGCCACAGGGCGCCTCATGGAATGCACTCTTCTTGGCTATTGCACTTGAGAAAATGTCAGTGAGGGTAAGTTATTGGTTAAATCTTTTGTGTCTGTAATAATGTCATTCTTACTTGTTCTATTGTTTGCAGATTTGTCTGTTTTTGCTTCTACATTTGCTTCCACATTTGAGGTTTGGTTATTAGGAATATACTTTTATTATGTACTCTTGCTAGATAGGCCCTTTACGATTGAGGAAGTGCCTTCCGTGCATCTAGTGGTATGTCCTGCCCCAAAGTCCACTTTGCCTTTGTTAATACGCCACAGCTGGGATCTGTGTTTGTGCTGCCTGCTGCCTCCTGTCCAGCCCTCAGGTTTTAACTTCTCTCTCCCTTTACATTTAAATTCATTGCCTTGTTAGCAGCATACGGTCGGATTCTGTTTGGTTTTTAAAATCCGGTTTGTTGACTTGGCATTATTTGAAGTGTTTAGGTTATTGGCATGTGATGTAATTATTAGTGTGTTTTGTTCTAGGTCTACCATCTTACTTGTTTCTTCCATTCATCCTGTTTACTCTTTGCTACTTTGTTGTTTCTTTGTTTGCCTTCTTTAGGATTGCACAACTATTTTTATACTATTCCATTTTACATCTTATCTTGATTTGAATAAATGCTCTTTTTGTATTTTAGTCATTACTGTAAGGCTAAAATGCATCCATAGCTTATCATGATCTACGAGAAGCTAATATTAGACCTCTTGTGTAAAATATACATATCGTAGAGCAAAAATCTTCCATTTCCCCTTATCCTTAGTGGTCTTATTGTCTGCTTTTTACTTCAATGAGTTATAAACCTGCTACTCATTGTTATTAACTTGGAAAAGTTATCTGTCTTTAAAGTAGTTAGGAAAAAAGAAAAATGTTTGGTCCACGTATTTAGATTTGGTGCTCTCCATTTCTCTTTGCAGACTGAGCATCTCGCAGCTCCTCCTTCCTTTCAGCGAAGCCTTCTTTCTGCTTTTTTGTCACACAGTTCTGTGGGTTACAAATTCTCTCCACTCTCAAATTTTGGAAAATTTCTTTATTTCTTCACCTTCTCCTTCTGCTTCCACTCCTCCTCTCCTTCATCGTGCTTTTCATCTCTTTGGCGGGGTGCAGAATTCTAGTTTGGTAGGATTTATTTTCAGCTTTTTAAATACATTGTTTCACTGTCCTCTGGGATGTTTTGTTTTGTGTGAGAAGGCAGCAGTTATTCTTGTCTCTGTTCTACATATGTCATGTGTTTTTCATTTATTGCTTTTTAGACTTTTTCTCTATAGTTTTCCTCATTTTAACTACAATATGCCTAGAAGTAGTTTTACTTGAATTTATCATATTTAGCATTCATTAAGCTTCTTTAATTTGTGGATTGCTTTCCTCATCAAATTCGATAAACTTCTAGCATGTATGCCTCCATACCCATCCTCTTCCTCCTTGTTCTTCTTTTCACTCTCTGGAAATTTGATTATGTGCAATGTAGACTGCTTGAAATTGCCAACATGTTGCTGATTCTGTGTTTGCTTTTTTCCCAGCAATTTTTTTTTTCCTGGTGCTGGGGATCAAACTCAGGGTCTTGTGCTTGCAAGACAAGCACTCTAACCACTGTACTAAATCCCCAGCCCCCCCAGCAATGTTTTGACTTTTTAAAAATAAGCTTTAAGTTTTAGAGTGGTTTTAGATTTACAAGATTAATGCAAAAGTAGTACAGATTGTTCCTATACCTGCATGCATATATAGTTTCTCTTATTACTAATGTCTATTATTAGTATGTGTTATGGTTTGGATGGAAAATGTATCCCAGAGGCCGTGTGCTAAAGTCTGGGTTGCTGGGTTTTAGGAAGTGACTGGATAATGAGGGCTCTAATTTCATCAGTGGATTAGTCCACTGATGATGAGATAATTTGATGGCATTATTGAGTGATAAAAACTGAGGCAATGGGGCCTAAGTGAAGGGAATTAGCCACTGGGGCATGGCCTTGTAGATTATGTCTTGTCCCTGGCCTCCCCCAAGTCTGCTCTCTGATTCCCTTTTCCCCTTTTCCACACTGTTTCTGCCTCACCACAGGCCTAAGGCAATAGATCTAGTTTACCATGGACTGAAACCATTGAAACAGTGAACCAAAACAAACCTTTCTTCTTTTAAGTTTATTTTCCGAGGTATTTTCTCATAGTGATGGAAAGGTGACTAACATATTATGGTACATTTGACAAAACTGATGATTTATTATCTGCCCAAACCCTAATGTTCTTTTCTGCCCATAATCTTATCTGGAATACAGTGTTACATTTAGTTGTCACCTCTTCAACATCTCCTCTTGGTTGTTACAATATCTCAAACTTATATTGTTTCTGATGACCTTGGCAGTTTGGAGGAGGAGTGGTTAGGTATTTTGTAGAGTTATCTCAAATGAGAAATGTTCTTCTAGTGATTGTACTTGAGTAATGTGTTTTCCAAGGAAGGTAACTGGTAAAAAGTACCATCCTCTCATACCCTGTGAAGTTTAAGTGCTGTCAATATGACACATCACTGTTCATGTTAGCCTTCATCATCTGGCTTGCGGTAGTGTTTGTAAGGCTTCTGCACCACGTTTATGCTTTCTTTCCCCCTCCATTTTCGGACTGTTCTTGCTGGAAAAGAGTCAACTATGCAGAGCCCAAATTCGGGAAGGGGCAAACATTACATCAACACATAGGGTTTTTCTACACAAGAGATGTTTCTTTTATTGCTAATTCATTTATTCAATTAATCATCCCTTTAGATCTGCATGGACTCAAGGGGATTCATTTTATACTTTTGGTTATAATATGATGTTATTTTACTTATTTTGTTGCTCGTATTTTCCCAATTTGGCCTTTTAGATTCTTTTCAGTTGATTCCTGCATCCTTCTGACATATTCCCATCATTGTGGGTCTTGTTTGCTTGTTTGAGTACTTCCTAATTCCTGACACTGTAAGGTGTTCCAGGTTCATCTTGTGTATTTCTTGCCTTAGTCTCAGACTCAGTCATTTTCCCAAGGAGCACTGGTGAAACTATGTTTTGGAAAATGGTGTCACAGACCAAGATCTGAGCATCATGTGTGCTTGTTGCTACAGGGCTTCTGGCCCTGGCGGCTGACATAGCAAGTGGATATAAGTACATGGGAAATTCCTTGCACATGTATACATCTGTGGAGGTTTCCATTTGTAACCATCTCTATCTATATCAAGTTGAACATTTGTTCTTACTAATGTACATTTTGTCAAATGTATGAAACTCTGTACCGCATAGTGTTTCACTTTTTGCACAACATGTTTTCTCTCTCTGCTTAGGTCTTGATACTTTTTGCTGGCATTGTCTTTAAATTCACTGATCATTATTTCTCTAGTGTCACATATTCTATTAAATCCATCTAGTAAATTTTAGCTTACAGATATTGTATTTCTCAGTTCTAAATAGCCATTTAATTACTTTTGGAGTTGGCTTCTCTCTCCACCTATCATAATCATAATTTTATGAAAAAAAATTTTTTTTTGGAAACAGGGTTTCCCTATGTAGTTCAGGCTGGCCTTGAACTCACTCTGTAACCTATTGAATGCTTCCATTCTCAGCCTCCCCTGGGCTGGGATTACAGGGATGCTCCATCATGCCTGGCTTACAAATTCTTTAACATGTTTATCATAGCTGTGTTAAGGCCCTGTCTGCTAGTTCCAGCAGAGTGATGTGAGATCTGCTGTTCCTCATGTCTCAAGTGATCTGGGAGACTTTCACTGCTTCCTTGCATACCTTGGACCCTTTCTTTCTTTTCTTTCTTTCTTTCTTTCTTCTTTCTTTCTTTCTTTTTCTTTCTTTCTTTCTTTCTTTCTTTCTTTCTTTCTTTCTTTCTTTCTTTCTTTCTTTCTCCTTCCTTCCTTCCTTCCTTCCTTCCTTCCTTCCTTCCTTCCTTCCTTTTCCATTTGATTCTAGACATTGATCATGAGGGAGGAGTAGAGATGGAGCACAACTTTGTTTTGTTTGCTCATTTCTCATATGATTCTAGGCTGATTTTTCCCATTTCCTATAATGCAGCTGAGCTGGTGTGAGTACATTGTTTTAGCAAGATTGAACTGAAGTGGAAGGCTGGACCAACCCACGGGCTGGCCTGCTCTCACCCCACTTGGTCGCAAGAGGGAGATGCCACCCAGATACAAAGAGCCAAATTTGAGTCCGCTTTATTAACAGCTGGTGATCGAGAGGGCACTCACGTGCAAAAAGAAGCACTCTCGATGCCTTTCTGCAGTTTGACCAAAGCTTTTATACAGCAGGAAAGATGATTGCATTTTACAATTGGAATTCCTTTGAGTGATACAACAAGTAATTGTTTATACCAGCTGTTGGCCTTCGTTTAAACTTATCTCTGTGTGTGTCTCTCTGCCTGAGTTTGGGAGGGTGTGAAGTTGCGGATTCAAAGCACATTTTAAGGATGCTAGGCACTAAGGGGAGGCAAAAGGAATTATGTAACTGTAAGGCTTGGCTGGATTGCTTTGTGAGGGATCTTTGATATACAGAGGAGTGAAGGAGGCAAAAGGGTCAGGGCCTTGGTGCTGGCTGGGAAAGGGAGAGTCCCAGGGTAAGGTGGAGATAGGAGAGTGTAACATTCTTCCTGCAATCTTGCAGATGTTTTGGTTACAGTAAACAAAAGGTGCACAGACGGGGATTGTAAAGCTAGGCTGACCTCGAATTTCCTATGCTCCAGTTTGGAAGAAACAAATGAAGTGGGCTTTGCTTCTGATTAACCCTTTTCGTTCCCCACTTCTTTGGGGCTGAATTAGAGTGGAATTAGGATGTCATTTCAGAACTAACTTGTGCATAGCCCAGTTGATTTTACCGTTATTTGATCTAAGACTGGGTAGGTTGGCGTTCCAGGTACTCAGGCTCGTTCCGTGCCTCAGCTTTGGATTCAACTCCAGAAGAACCATGGAATCCAAACAGTACAAGAAAAGCAGGATTAAAAATTTTCCCTCCAATTAGCTTCTGTTTTGGGGGGTGGGGGGGATCTAAGATGATGATTTTGGGGGAATCACTGGGCTGAATGCTCTGTCTGTGGCTTTTGAGTTATGGGAGATAACTGCAGATGACAAATCTATCCCACTAACCTTTAAGGCCCCACTTATTTCCTCATCTCTGCAAAACTTCTCTACCTGGGAGTCTCTGCAGGTGCGGCAGCTGCCACAGGTCTGTCATTTCCTGTGAAGGGTGGTTGGATCTGAAATTCATTCCACTGAGTTTCTTTGTATGTATTTGCTACTGTTTGTTAGATCCATAAAAGAATGATTTTCATTTTGCTTTATTTTAAATTTTTAGTACTTATTAGTGAAAGACATTAAGTTTAAATATATTCCTCTGATTTTAAAACTACTTTACACTAGGGGGATTCATATTTTGGTGTCTTAGTGTCACTAAATGATTAGTCAAAATGGGTGTCAAGGGAAAATACTCAAGAATGAGATAATCCAAAATTTCTCTCAAGTAATGGTGCTTGTTTCAAACATAAACAGACTCAACCATGAAATCCCAGATTACAATGAAAGAATGAGTGAAGAAGTCTTTTTTTAGCATATGCATTTTTAAAACACAAATTTTATGTGGTGTAAGACTTTTCATGGAGAAATGAAAACCTAAAGAAACAAGGTAACCTGTATACTTCCATGTGGAGGTTTGCTGGAGCACGGGCAGTTTGGGTGAAGGATGACTGGACAAAGGGGCGTAACAAAATGCTACTAAACCGAGTGAATTTAACAGTTACCTGCTTGGTTTGCTTCTTCTGGGTCACTGCGCCTTAAGACGTGAGGATGTTCCTTTCTCCAGGGATGTGGAGGGCTTCTCTTGAATAAAGGTAAGGCTCCTAGGACCTGTTTTCAGGGAAAAGGGCAAGGGGAAAATGAGAGTGGTTTTCCTGTTTCTGCAGTGTTCTCAAAGGCATAGAGTATGGCCTTTGGGGTGGCATGACCTGATCCCAGCAGAATCAGTTTTTTTTTTTTTTTCCCAGTATTGGTTACTGAACTCAGGACCTCTGCCATGAACACAATCCCCAGCCCTTTTCATTTTTTATTTTGAGACAGGGTCTCACTAAGTGGCCCAGGCTGGGCTCAAACTTGTCACCATTCCATCTCAACTCTAGAGTGCCAGGATTACTCACGTGCACCACCATGCTCAGCTAAGGCTCAGTGTCCTGGGGCATTTACTAAGCCCTGTGGAAATGAGTGTGTGAGTTTGCACAACTCCTTCCAGCTCTGCTAAGCTACATCAACATCCTATCATTTTAATAATACTTTATTTTAAATTTCATTTTAATTGACATAATATTTGTACTTACTTGTTGAGTGTAATATTATAATTCTGTATATGTGAAATTATCATATCAGGATAATTAGCATTTCTATCTCCTACATATTATAATTTCTACTTTGGGAACTTGCAGAGCCCTGTCCTCTATGAAATGTGTAAGTGATTGTTGTAGAATGTGGTCGCCCTATCTTGCTATGGAACATCACAGTGAGTTTTCCCTCTGGCTGGACTTTGGTTCCCATTGTTCCCCTTCCCTGTCTTAGCCACTCTTCTTGGCTTCTAGTGATTTCTACTCAACTTTCTTCTTCTATGTGTTCAACATTTTTAATTTCCACAAAAATCTCTTACAAACTAAGTGAAATGCATATGATTACAATACACAATTTAATTTAGATACAGTATAGCATTCATGAATTTTATTTGTGAATTTATTTTTACTTATTTTCACTTATTTTATAATTAGATTCTCATTTCCTGAAAATATTATTTTTATTAGTACATGTTTGCAGTACATAATGGTTACATTTATTGTGGAGAGTTAGTCCATGTACGTAACATATTGGAATTCTTTTTATGTCTCCTACCCATCCCCTCCCTCCTACCTCCTTCCACCTCTTGGCCTCCTTTCCATTTGCAGAACGTCCATGTTATTTTTTTCAGGTGGTTTTTCATCCCCTTTCCCTCCCCACCCCCCTCCATCTCTCGAGCACCTTCCCATTTGAAAAAAATCTTCATATTTCCTATTATTTATCTTCTATTTTATTCTTTACTTGTATTTTGGACTTCTCATATAAGAGAAACCATGTGATATTTAAACTTGTATGTCCGATTTATTTCACTTAAATATTACGATCTCAAGGTGCATCCATTTATGTACAAAGAATGATGCAAGTTTATCCTTTTTCATGGCAGAGTGGTACTCCATCGTGTATAAATACTGTATAGTTTTTTCCTGTTCATTGTTTGTGAGCCTGTAGGTCATTTCCAAGATTTAGCTATTATAGCATGAATTGTGCTGCTATAAAGATGGGTATGCAAGTATCCCTGTAATATGATGTCTTTAATTCTTTAGGGAAGATACCAAGAAGGGGAGTAAGTGGGTCAAATGGAATATCTAGTTTTAGGAATCTTTGGACTTATTTCCATGTTTTAAGGTTGTAATAGATCTTTAAAAAGGATCTAGACTGGGTGCATTGTGCACACTAGGGGATCTGCTGAGGCTGAAGCTCCAAGGAAGCCTGATCTAGAGATTCGCCGGCCTTTCTCAGAAAGGCAGCTTTAGTACCACTAGTAATAGTTGTCCTTATAGTGGCTAACAGTAATTTAGAAGCAGGCGCAGACTGTTAGTGGCTAACAGTAACTTAGAGGCAGGCACAGGCTCTGACTGCAGCATTTACAACTGTAGTCAACATCACCTTCATTGTCAGGCCTTGCTGATTAGCACCCAAGAGTGGCGAATATAGTAGATACTCTTTTAGAAATTATAGGTTAGACAATGTTAAGGCTTCATTAATGGGCAGCCTAAATAAGGATAAAACTGTGTTATAAGTAATTATAATCTTGTATTTTATGAATCAAAGTTGCATCAATAAATAAAACTCATCAAGGTCATTTTAGACCTTTTTCGTAATGAAACAATATTGTCTACATTAATAGTCAAATATTTCAATTTATCATACTTAGATTCTTAAGAATCTCAAGTTAGCCTTCTCATTCTCCAACAAATCTGAAATGAGACAAGGTAATAATGTTCATATAAAATGATGTTCGTTATATCAAAGGGCAGAATTTTAGGTCAGATAGGACCATAAAAATGATGGCATTTATTTTCTCATATATACAAACTGAAAAATCTAAACAAGCTATCATTTTCTAAGTTAGTCACCTTGGGAGCCAGTACCTTTATTAAAACCGTGTCACCATCCCAAGTCTGTTTAGAAGATTCAAATTGCACTATCCTTCATGGCAAGTTTGTAGTCTCAGAGACACACATATCTAGTCTTAATTACTGCCTGTAGAAGAACAATTTCAAAACATAGAGAAACATTCCTGACTTTCCAGCAGAACAGAATTTTCACTCCTCGCTTTCCCTCTCAGCCTCTCTGGGGCTGAGTTCTTGCCCTCAGAATGCTGCGGTTGACAGGGAAAGACTGTATGGAGCACATATTTAACTTCCACATGGGTAATGAGGAAGCAAAGGTGTTGGAGCCCAGAGTCTGGAGGAGGGGGCCTGGTGGAAGGTTAGCCAGAAGGCTGAGTGAGGCACAGACAGACAGAATCCTGGCTTTGTCTGGGACAGCATGACCCCAGCACCACATTACTGCTATCTACACTACCTAAAGAGGTTTTAGGGATTCCTGAGTGGAATAAGGGGCCCCGCAAAACCCTTTCACCAACCCCTTTTGGTGGCTTGAATGCTTCTTCCTCACCCTGGCACATAGCGTTAGGTAATAAATGGTGCTTAATTATTTCCTTCTAAGCTTTCTGATGGCATTCCAGAGACAAAGCCTGTGTTCTGGCCATGTTTTTGTGGCTCCTGGCAGCCACATGGTGCATGCTTAGGAACCTGTCTTGCTCATGGTCCCTTGGAGTCCAAGTGTTGCATCATAGTCTAACACCTTGAGGGTGTTGCAGTATGTCCTGTGCTGCCCTGAGAGCAGCCCTCAGCTTGTTTCTTCCCTCAGCTGGCCATCTTTTCATCTGTTTGCTACCACGACTGCGGCCCATCTCATACCACTCTTCACTTGCTTTGTTCATGGACCCCTTCCACTGGACACTGGGTGAAGTCCTTTGAGTATCTGTCCTGTCTCATGTGGTCCTTAAATTCTCCTCTGCATCTGTGACTACATATGACATGGAACCAAGAGAGGTTCTCTCACTTTTCTTTTAGGAAGTACCGTTCTGTGGTCACTGAATATACTGCTTAAAATGCAGGCTAGTTGCTGGAACTTCTAGAAATATAAAATAGATAACAGCTATCTGGGGATTCCTGGCAGAGCTATGTACGGGCTGTCATTCATCTGTAAATTTATTGTTGTATACAAAGTCAAGGATCTCACTAGACATTTATTACACTATAAACTTTTAGGACAAATAGGTAAGTGGAAGTAAGATGAAAATAAAACTCTTCAGGACACAAGTTGGTCACTATCCCTTTATTGTTGTGAGACTCAGTGGGCAGAAGGTCTGGTCAATGTTAAAAGTGTTCGTGTGGTTAAATCATGTGACCTTCAGCTTGATATTCAGAGCTCACTGTAATAGAGTGTTAGTGGCAACATCTACCTGGAGGGATGTTTGAAGAGCCGTTCAGTTAGGCTATCCAGAAAGGGTTTAGCCAGTGCCCAGCACATAGAAGAGGTTCTCTGAAGATGACCATGTTTTGTTTCTAAGGCATGCACTGTCCTCCCCGGCGGCAAGAGCACACAGACCAAAGCCACATGGGTAATGTGCATGTGAATGGCACATTTCTCAGTGGGGGAGCTCAGTTTGCCAAATGCATTTAGATCTGAAGCTACTATGAGTTTACCATTGTTAGTTATCAGATTTGTTGATCCAGTTATTTGCATTTGCATATCCAAGTGGCATATACATTATTATGCCCAGCTAGCCAGAACAAACCTACCCAGGATCCTCATCCCCACATGGAGAAAAATGTTGCTGGTTGTTGCAAATCAAAGTTTGGGCATATCTGAGTGTGGCTTGGTGAATAAAGTTCCATATTTTGGGTTACAGCTGTTTCTTGGGGAAACAGTGTTGTGGGATTCCGGAAAAAAGGAGCTTAGCTCCCTGAGGGGTGCACTGCAGGGACCAGAGGCTGTGGTCCACACTGGGGCAGGTCCTGAGTGATGCTTTACTGGGCCAGTTTTATTTACTCTTCCTGAGGACCCTGTGGTGCTTCTGCTGCTGTTGTTGCTATGTACGGATAAGGAAACAGGCTGGAGAAGTTGGTAGACTCTCTTATCTAGTGACTTCTGACTTAAACTCAGGCAGCCAGACTTGAGGGTCTGGGATTCTATATTTCGTGTGTATTGTCTCGCCACATAAAATTGTGGATGTTGCCCAGCCTTGGAAACTAAGTGATTTAGTGAGGCCCTGTCTCAAATACATACATACATACATACCTACATACATACATACATACATACATAAACAAAAGAAAGGATGGAGATGTAGCACAGTGCAAAGGCCCTGGGTTCAATCCCCGGGCCCCCTCCCCCACCAATTACAGATATAAGTGCCCATTTACCTTGGCCAGTAGATCCTATAACCACCAGGCAAAGCAGGTGGTATCTGTTGTGGTCTTGGTACTGGTAGCGGTAGGGGCTGTGGTTCTCATTTTCCCACCTCCTGAAGGGAGGAGGTCTTTCTTTCCAAGAAACAAATAGCCCAGCTCTGGGGAAGTTGGGTTCCACCACTCCTGGGATTCTAGCATGTTATGATTTCACACAATTTAACCTTCTGTTCCAATATTTACCTGTGATCTTAAATACACTTCTCATGCAGCTGCCACGAATGTGCCTTGGTGACCCAGCTGCTCCTGAAGGCCAGCCCCCATGTGCCACCTCGTCATACACCTTTGCAGTGTTCCTCTAGGCCTAGAATATGGGCATCTCCAACCTCCAGCAGGCTTGGTAGAGGGGTCCAGGCAGCAGGAAAAAGCTTCCTTCTGGGGTGACATGTGGTCAGGCAGGAGCTGGGTTATACTGAAGGAAGCATGAAGGAAGACAGGGAGAAACTTGAGGTTTCTGTCCCAACCATACAGCATCTTTCACATGGGGAGAACTCTTCTTAGAGCAAGCATCATTTAGCCAGACCTGAGCTACAAGACCATAGTAAGGGGCACTCATCAGTAACATGTCTAAATGAGGGTATTTTTAGTGCTTTCAAGTGGGTGCAGGAGGTGATTTCTTCTCAGTTCATGAATCTTTCACTCCTCAGTTCCTGATCTACTGTATCAGCTTCAGCAGAGAGATGGTGCTTCTGCCAAGGCAATTGGATGAAAGATGGCAAATGATGTTAGGCCCGAATTACGTGCCAGGCACTGTATTTGCTGCTGAGAATTTGGGAAAGAGGAAAATAAGAA
The DNA here is from genome assembly GCA_004026905.1 of Hystrix cristata. Lineage (NCBI taxonomy): Eukaryota > Metazoa > Chordata > Mammalia > Rodentia > Hystricidae > Hystrix > Hystrix cristata. The sequence continues at coordinate 73,206 of PVJO010005107.1, read as the reverse complement.
TAGCGCATGCTTTCATGGAACTTACAAGTTATTTGGAAGTATAAGGTACCACCCATGCACAGCCATATACTGTGAGTAGGGACATGAGGAAAAGCACAAGGTGGCACATATGAGAACGAGAGTAAAGAAGGCAGCTGGACCAGAGCTGTAGAAGTTTCCATGTAGAGGAACCTGAACTTGCAAAGCCTCCAAAGCAGAGAAGAGCAGGTATAAAGAGGTACAGAGTCCAGCCTGGTCAAGTGCAGTGGGTGGGAAGCCTGGGAGGACAAGTGGGAAGGTGGACAGGGGCTCGTCCATTTGGGGCTGTAGGGGCCTTGCAAAGTGCATAGATTTTATTCTAATGACAGTGGAAAGTCTAGAGCTTTATGTAGGACACAGACCCAGTTCCTTTTTGTAGGGTTGTTAGGGTCACAGAGAAGTGGGAGAAGGGAGAGGCAGAAGGCCCATTGGAAGGTAATGAAGGTGTCCAGGTCACAGGTGGTGGAGGTCAGGAACAAGGAGGTCCAGTGGTGGTGGGGATGGAAGGAAGGTGGGATGATACGGTGGAGATAGATTCTACAACACTCATTACCAGTTTGTGCAAGCAAGGTGTGATGAGGATAAAGGAGACACCATGGGTAGGATGTGATGCCATTTACTGAGATTGTAACTCACAGGGGTGGAGCATCATCTCTCTGGTCATTTATGGTCCATAAGCCCAGAGCATCCAATGGTGGGCACCCCAAAAGTGTTTGCTAAATGTTAAATATATGATAAATGATGGGGGAGGAATTATTTGGGAGGAAAATTACAGAAGATTACTTTTAGGCACTTTACTTGAATGTCTCCAGGGCATTTAAAAGTGTAGATGTGGGAATCCATGTGGAGCACAGAAGACATGTGAGTAGAAATAGATAGGTGGGGCTGGCTAGCCTGTAATCCAGGACACGAGGGAACATGCAGCAGCCAGAGAAAGGGTACAGAGTAGGAGACATGGGCTGGAAGTAGGCTGGGACCATCAGGGGCCATCAAGGGCCTCGTTTGGGGGCTTCAGAAAGAAAGGAAAATGTTGGGAAGGGTTCTTAGTGGACGAGGTGGGAGATACAGGAGGTAAACAAGTAGAAGTTGTTGAAGATACAGCAACTTTTGCAAGGAGGAGGTAGCAATCAGCAGTGCAAGAGCTATGGAGAGGTCAAGAGCAAGAGGCAGGAAATTTTCTCTGGACTTGGTGCTGTGGCAGGGCAAAGCCTGCAAAGGTGAACCAAAGCGAGATGCAAGGGCTGTGTCACCTAAATGAATCAGGAGGGCAGGTGCTAAGCCAGATGGTGCTCAACAAGAAAGGCTTTAAATCCAACATCAGGGTTGGTCCTGCCCCAATTCAATTCGAGAAACCTACTGATAGCTCCTCAAGCTAATTACTCATCCCTCCAGTTCTGTTCTCTCATCTGTAAAATAAGAGATCGGAAAAATAAGATCAGTGCTGTTCTACCATTCGAGTGCCATGATTTTTGTGTTGGATCTAGGAAAGCTACCACAGAAATCTGCTTGATTTCTTTTCCCATTCCTCTTGTTTTTATGAAATCTGTAGCTTTAAGACCTGCCCAAAACCCAGGTGAGAAATTATGTGTTGAAAGTTCCTGAGTGACTCGAGTTGACTGCATTGCTGGTCTGATGGACTAGACAGAAGGGACGGGACAGAAGCGATACAAGCCCATTTTTTGTCTAGATACATACTCTGTACACGGAGGGCATGGAATGAGTCCCATTTCTGAAGAATTGCTATGACTTCCATAGTTGTAGGAGAAGGGGGAGCAGGAAGATGCATTGGAAGGTAATGAAAGCCTGCAGACCTATCTTGGATGGAGTTTTGCAATCGACACTGTAATCCCACAGGTGCCAGGTGATGTCTCAATTACCAAACGATTGTCCCCCAGCCTCTAACTCCCAGCCCTTTGGTAAGCCACGAGGAAGAAAATGATATGCATGTGCGCGGCACCTGCAGCTGCCATCACAAAAAGTCATCCAGCAGCTTCCGTACTGACCATGGTCTACCTATCATGAGCCTGGGCATTGTGCCAAGGGGATTCTAGTGGCAGAGCCACACACAGCAGAAGGCTCAAGCTTTGGATTCCCAAATCTAGAAGGATAGCAAAGCTGCACACTTTTTCAGTGGAAATATGAAAATGAATTCTGTAAGTATTTAATCTAGGGAGTTATTAGTTACGTAGTTGACAGAAATTAGTTTTATGTACCGAGTGTGATGGAGTTACCTTTCTAAACAGGAGTATTTTTCCTTGCTCATATCAAATGTGTCTCTTAAATCTCCCACCCCAAGGAGCATCGTTCGAGACATGTCATCCTTTTGGTAGAAGACTACTCTGCTCCTGCAGAGCTGGAGCTTCTTTGTCAGCACAGGGCCTCTCTGGGCACTGATGTTATCTCCTTGGCTCCTTTACCTCCACTGGCAGGTTCTGCATGGAGTTTTTCTGCAGCACAAAGCTCCAATCATCAGAAGAAAATGGGCTGAGATATGAGATAGGAACACATATTAGTTTTCAGGGAACATGCGCCAGCCTGGGCCTGGAGCCTGGGGTTGTGGATCCTGCCTGATCCTGATTCTGTTAACAGGATATGAGCCAAACGGCACATGTGCTAGCGATGCTCTGCTGAGCAGTATTCCTAGAGATCCCTGTGGTCTGGCCCTGCGCAGAGTGGAAATGCAAACACTGAAGGCCTCACAGGACCCAGAGCTCCCGAGGAGCACAAGGTCAGCCTGCAGAGGTCCTGGGCCTGTCTCTGGAAAGGGGGTGAGGGTGTCTGAAAGCTCCACAGATGCTTGAGCTGAGTGATGAGGCTGAGAGGGGGCTGACGATTAGCGGGGATTAGTTCCCTCACCACCAGCACGCAGCAGGGTCTGGCTCTGCCAGAGTTCAGGTCCTGAAAACAAGCATTTTCTTCTTTCTGTAATTCTCCAATCTCTCTCTTCAGGGTTCCCCAGGCTGCTCCCAAGCCCCATCCAGAGTGGAACTCTGTGGAGCACTGATCGTAGCAGCAACATGCTCTTCTTTGCAGTGTGAAAGATTTCCCTTCAGCTGGTAAAATTAACGTGAGAAGCATTCCAACTAACTCCCTGTAGAGCTCTAAAAACTGCAGCGCTTGTAACCGAAAACTAATTGGTGCTGAGAGACTGGACTAATTTGCATTTTGTACACTTAGATGTTTGCGTCCGGATGAGTTTGGGATAGTCTGATGATGAAGTCTCTGGCTGTGGTCGACTCTCCCACATGTGAAGCTTACACCCTTGACCTTTAAACGAGGAGGGTGCTTCTGGGGAATGACGGCCAGGAGCACACAGACAGGAGGGGAAAACTGAGCTCCTTGGTGTGGCTCTTCTCCCAGCTACTCCTAACAGACTGCCACTTGCAGCACAGCAGCCAGGGTGAGGTGGGTGTCAGGAGCTGTCTGCTTGGCTTTTGGATAGGGAGGAGCCTGCAGGGCTGTGTAGGTTCTCTACTGCCCTCACCGTTCTTCTGGAACTGCTGACTAAATGGGCTCCTCTAATGGGCAAGGTCATTAATCTTAAAGCTTGCTGCCCTTTGCTGTTTCTTTTCTTCCCTGCTTGAGGAGGACTCGCCCGCTGCTGGATCCTCACCCTCTTTATCACTGTGATGCCCATCTCCGGGCTGCTGGTCTCTGAGCCCTGAAGGTTTGGGGTTCTGGCCTAGAGGGTATTGTACTGCAGTCTGAGAGGTTTGGCGCACACATGCCTGGGATATGCTGCCTGACTGTGTTAATAGACTCAGTCACTTGTTCATTCAGAAGCAAATATTGTTGTCTCAGGGGACAAAAGTCTCATAAACCACATGATACATCTTGTAGCCATCCTGAGAATCGGGACAATCAGTGTGGAAATTTTCCCAGTGACTTGGGTGGGTTTCTTCTGCTCTTCCCTGGGGAAACATAGGGCCAACAGGAAGATGACCAGATGACCTCCAGGATACACGTGGCTTCCTGTTTTGGGGGTTTTTAATGGAGATGGAAGTCGGATCATTGGGTTTCAGCCACTGGGATTCTGACACAGCCAAACACGTTCAGCAGTTCAGCGAGCTCTGGGGTGGCCTAAAGAGTACTTCTGCATGGCATCGTCACAACTTCCCAGGTAGTTGAGAGAAAAGGGCCCTGACACCCTCCTTGGGCATTTCTACCCACCAAACCAGGAGACCCAAAAGGAGAAGTGCCTGGGCATTTGCAATGGACTCTGCAGTTTGGGGGAACTGACAGCTTGTTCAAAGGAAATTCCGCACGAGGGCGGGGGTAGTGGTGGGTGGGAGGGTGGAATTCATGGGCTCTCTGACCTGGAAACACTTCCAGAATGAAGGCCTCGGCTGTGTCCTTCAGGGAAGAGTGATTATCCCAAATACACACAGCTGGTGGAGGACAACCTGGAGTGGAAACTGCACTGTCTTCTTTAGAAACATTAGTCAGAATGTTTAGCCGGCCAGACTCTTTTATAATAGATAGGAATGGAGCCTCGTCATTCATAGGTGGACAATGGAGTTTCTGGTATACCGTTGTACACACTGAGGAAAGGTCAGACAATCCCATGTGTGGCTACTCTATTTCCTGCAGAATTTCTCCCTTATAGATTTTCTCATCATTTCCCCACCAGACCTGTGAACAAAATAGAAGGATCTAAACACCCTAAAATGAAATACACACACACACACACACACACACACACACACACACACACACACACACAGAGAGAGAGGAGAACAGACAACTAGTCTCCTTTCTTCTTTCATTAGTCCTTATAGGAAAACTGTCAAAATGAAGCATAGACGAATGGGAACTCCAGGGCCAGAAGCAGAGGAAATTGTGAGCCTGGAGGGGCAATAGTACGGAGTACGGACTCCACTCCTGGGCCCATGTCCTGCCCTATGTTGTGCACCTTTATGCAATAAAGTAGCAAGCAAGATACTCTGTGTCCTATTTCCTGTGGTTCTTTTCAGTATTGCTGCTTCCCACATTCTTGCTGAGCTACCCACTTGACTAGAGTGTCACTTCCGAGGCTTTCCCAGGATCCCAGGAGATCCAGGCTTACTAAGAAAGGTACGACCTGCTGGAATCTTTTGGCATGTTCTTTTCACTAATGTTTTGAAAATAGCAATAATAAAGTTAAAATGTTTTAGGGAGATAAAAAGAATAATTGAGCTTATTAATTATAACTTGGATATTTAAAGTGGAAATGTTTTGTACTTATTATATCTAGGAAGTTTTATACGATCTGAAGAGAAACCAGAGTATATCTAGGAAGTTTTAAAAAGCATCTATAAATTTTTTTTGGTTTCTGTGGAAAAGGTCACAATCAACAGAAACTAGATATTGCAAATTGTTCTAATTTAAAACTATCATATGAGAAATGTCTTTGCTGAATTAGATGAGAGTTTTGAATGCCAGGATAATATTTTTTCACTATGTATGTTATTCACTTTCATGTTTAATTTGCACTATTAACATTCTTTTCTGCCACTCTTTTATCTAGGCCATCAGCAAAATAATAAATAAAAAATGATTGGGTTGTCTGCCAATCTGCCAATATCCGTGGTGTAAACGCTCCGTCCACAACTGATTTCTGCTAAGCACCCAACCTGATTTTGCCAAACACGGAAGTACAGAGATGGACAGTAGCACAGCATCCACAGTCTCCTACCACACAGGTACAACAAATGGAAAATTTCAACAGCATAGATTACAGTAAAATATAGAAAAATAATTGGAAAGTGATGGATTTGAAATATTTATTACTTTTTTACAGGGTGCTGGGGATCAAACTCAGGGCTTTGCACTTGCTAGGCAAGTGGTCTACCACTTAAGCTAAATCCCCAACCCCTACCTTTGTTTTTAATCGGAGCTATGTAATTTAATTTTCAGTAATGGTCACACTAACAAATGGATTAAAAATCCCCCAGTGCTTAATAATTCTACAAGCTGCTCTGAGGATTCAGGCCGAAAGAACACCAGTTCCTTGGGGCATATTCTTATCATGGAAGCAAGAAACCTTTGAGAAAGACCAGCAGAGAAACATAATGGTTCTTGCAATTCTTTGCTCAGAACTGGCTGGCCCACACCTCTTCCCAGTTTCTATTGGCCAAAGCAACCCATAGGACTGCACCTGAAGTCAATGGAATGGGGAAAGATAGCCCACCCAGCTTGTCCATGTGTGCAGCATAGGAGAATTTAAAACAAACAACACAGCCCATTAGTGCTTGGATTGATGATTTAGCTAGGCCCCAAATTCTAGGTTGATAATAATTTTACCACAGTATTCTGAGATTATCATTCTGATATCATCTATTGTAGATGATGGGAAATTCACTCTCATTCTAAGTATTTTGTAGCTGATTCCTCTTTCTTTGTAATGGTTTAAAGCTATTTATTCATTCCTGATCTGTATTTTCACTATGATTAGGTTACAATGGGTTTATCTTTCTCTGTTCAATACTGAAAGGATCATGTTTTTAATCAAATCTGGACATTTCTCAGCTATTAACTTTTTCTTTGTTGTTTCCTCATTACTCCTTCCACTTTTTCCCTGGAATTCCATTTAATTTAAGATTTGAGTCTTAATTATCTGTCTCTCTATTCTAGATTTCATTTGTCCTGCTTTATAGTCCTCTTCAACCACAGACAATTGACAAAGCTATTGAAATTTCAATTTCATTGAGTATATTATTTATTTCCAGTGTTTAATATCTGTTCTCTTTTAAAATAGATTTTTATTAAAATTTATGCAAACTTACAGGCCATTACACAAGCTTACAGACCACAATACATTGTGCCTTTTGCTTGTGACAGTAAGCAGCCCTACTATGTATCTTCCCTGAAGAGCTAAAGACATCATACTACAGAGATACTTGCACACAATGTTTATAGCAGCACAATTTGTGATAACTAAATTCTGGAAGCAACCTGTGTACCCATCAATAGAAAACTGGATATCTGTTCATTTTTATATCCATTTGTTCATGTTTCATTTCTTTCTGCTTCTGTTTCTGATTTCTTGTGTATTTATTTATTTATTGGTACTGGAGATTGAACCCAGGGCCTTCTCAGTAAACCACATTTCCCAACTCTTTTCTTTTTTTTTTTTTGTTTTGAGACAAGATTTAACTAAATTGCCCAAGTTAGTCTTCAGCTTGTGAGCCTCCTGCTGGGATTACAGGTGTGTGCCACCACATCCGACTTCTTGTTTAATTTTTGATTGATATTATACGTACTTGTTATCTTTTTAAGTACCTAAATGTAATCATTTAATCTCTTCTATAGAATGCTCTTTATCTAGAGCAAATCATTATCATAATCATTGTTTTGTCTGCCTTTGAAGCCTTAATATTCCTTACATGTTCTAATTTTTTATTTTGAAGATAATCTTTTTGTTTGAATAGTTTCGTTTTTTTGTTGTTCATTTCTCTCTCCTGTGTTTATACGTCTAGGAGCATTGCGATTGTCTCTGGATCCTCGATCCAGAGCCAGATCTTAAAGGCTGTTCTTGGTTGTAGGGCTTCCTTATGTCCTGCCTCTTTGCACATGTGCTCGCCATTCTTTGCGGCAGCAATCGGCACTTGCCACATGAGTGGCGTGAGTTCCAGTCCACAGCCCGGCTTCAGTTCTGGTCTAAATCTGCTTCCTCTTCTCTCGTGCAGTGTATTTATTTACCTGTGGTCTGTATGAGTCAGAAATCACACTGAGCCCTCCTGAGCCGATGCGTGGAGACCAGTGCGCCCTTGTTTCAGCCCTGCTGGCTGTTCAGCATTTTGGTTCTCAAAGCAAGATTTGTGCTGCCTCTGAGAGCCCTGGACTGTCCTTTCTACTCTCTGCCTTTTATATCTAATCTATTTGTGCTGCTTTTTTTTTTTTTTTTGGTTTTGTTTTGTTTCACTTTTTTTTTGAGTAGAGGGGACTCAACAAAGCATGAACTTTCTATGCTAGTTTGGCCAAAATTAAGGTCGCTTGATGTGTATTACTAACTGGGCCAGATTATTCCTGCATCTAGAGATGAACCTTCATCATGATGTGAGAACAAAACTAAACCATTTGGAATCGACTTGCATATATTAGACTCAGAGATGAATATTTCAGCACATCAGGGAGGCTGTGTCCAACTACACTTCGATGAGATAGGACACAGTTGCTATTTGTTTACAAACCACTGAGAGCTCAAGGACTTAAGTTCTGTTTCTGGAGTCATTTGGAAAGAGAACAGATGAGCGATATAAAGTTCAGAATAATTATCCCTTGCGCTTGGCTACCTAGTGCATTTGCATGAGTAAAGGAGAAATACTTGACCACAGAATTAGTCTTCCATCCTGCAAGAGATTCTGCTACATTCTTGAATTGCCCTATTCAATCGCTGCCTTAAATTTCTTTTCTGATAATTTCATCTTGCAAGAAGCAGATGATTGAAAAGAATACGCCACCAGACAAGAGAGAATTGGTAAGTAAAATAGATTCGCTGTGAGGATTGGAGAAGTCATCCTGTCATTGAGGATTTGTGGTAATCAGTGAAGAGAATCAGAGCCTATCAGCTACTATACTAATAAAGAAGATTTCAAACATGTTCAGAGCAAAGACAGGGAGGGCCACTTCCATGCTGAGACCACAGGAAAGAGAAGGCACAGAGGGTAGGACAGTTACTACAAGATGCAACTCCATTGTGTCATCATGGATTAATCTAAAGAGAAAACAACAACCACAAGACAATATAACAACAAGACAATATTGTGTGAAGATACACAAAATAATGGGAAAATCTGACCACTAAAATGACTACAAAAGCATTTTAGATTTTTTTTATTAGTATATGTATTTATATTACATAATGATTACATTCCTCAGAGCAGTTGGTACATGTACATGACATATTTTAATTCTTTTTTACCCCTTTCCCCTCCCTTCCTTCCCCCTCCCTCCATCTCTTGGACTCCTTCTCCTATATATGTTTCTCCTATATATGATTTTTGTATATGGTTATAGTACATAATGGTCACATTCCTCGTAGGGACTTGATACATGTATGTAACACATCACAATTCCCTTTTTTTAAATCTCATGCCCCCACCCAGGTCTCTGGGTTCCCTTCCCATATGCTAAAGATCTAAGAGCACTATAGCTTCTGTGTGTGTGTGTCGGGGGAAGAGGGCACTTGATAAACAGAACCTGAAAAGTATGCTAAGGAAGAAAATGTCATTTTAAGTGGCATGGGCGAGAGGATGCCTCTGTGATGTCCAAATATCCTGTACAGAGCCACTGAAGAGATGATGATGCATGAAAAGTGTCTTAGATTTCTATGCACTCCTAGTACCAGTGAAAGGAACAGTCTTCAGACAAGGAAGAGAGACCTCATTCTTGATGAAAGTGTAGGAGAGTGCCCAGGAAATGGGAATGATTGTCAGGGGCTTCAGAGCAGCTTGTGAGAACTGCCCGAGGAGCTTCCTGCATTTGGACTGGTAACATTAAGAGACTTGGAGAGATTAAGCAGAATATTATGTAACCAAAGAAATATCAAGCCCCTTCATGCTTCTGTAAGCTACAGAATGTATTGAACGTTAGTTACACACTTGCTACTGGATGGCAAACATAGGGAAGGTTTAAGAAAATTTATGAAATAGTTAATTTCTTTATAAATTAAGAAAAAACTAGTCATTTTGAGAATAAACCTGAGTTGACTGTGAGCCAGTTTTGCCAGTTAAAGTCATCTCTTTCAGACTGGGAGTGTGGCTCAGCGGTAGAGTGCTTGCCTAGCATGTGTGAGTCCTTGGGTTCTATCCCTAGCATTGCAAAAATAAATAAACAAATGCAAATAAAAAGTCATGTCTTTCTTTGGCTGGTTTTCCAGAAGGGCAGCAGGTGCTGTAGCTGAGGTCGCTTCAGAGTGAGGTTGGAGCTGGCGTGGGTCCTCTTCTGGCTATATTTCCGGCATGGATGCTCATCAGGGTCATGATCTGCTCTAGAAGCAGATGTCATCTATCCTGAGCATTTTCACTTTCTGCCCAAATAAGTTATTTTGAGTGCTTCCATGCATGGAACGTTTGGTCCCAAGCAACACAGTCAGGAGGCTGTGCCCCTCTCCAGAGGCGAGGCTCAGGGCTAAATGCTGCAAGGGTACATCCACGCTGAGAAATGTCCCTCTTCCACCATAGCGCTCTGAATGATACTTAAGACTCAAGGAGCCATCTATGGCCACATCACACTGGTTCAGGTGATACTCACAGTCAACCAAAACTCCCACTGACTTTTCTTCCTCAATAAACTACTCTTTTCCCCTGTAAATATTGCTGGAAACATTAAGTGACTAGTTCTTTCACGTTACCACCATTAACCTGAGGGCAGCCAAACAAGGAAAGGACTAGAGACGCAGTCTGCACTACCGAGGACTCCTTATCTGTGGTCTCAATTCACACTTGGAATTTGTCCATGTGGCATTTTATTGGAGGCCACCCTGGGAATCGGTGTCCTGAGCTCCTGAAAGAGGTGCTGGGGTGCTCTCCTGTGTAGATGCTGCTTGTCAGAAAGCCCCCCATGTTCAGGAGAGAAGGGCAGGGTGTGAGCTATCTGTGAAGGGCTTCAACACACTGCACAACTGAGGAAAATCAGCTGACAGGTTTATTATGGCCTTTTCTGTATTCATCAAAACTGCCCATGTCTTCTGCCCAGCCAAGAGAGCACGGGACCATTTTTTGATACATATTATTATTTTTTTAATGTGAGGAAGACTTAGTAATTTCTGTGCCCAATACCCCAAGTAAAGAATTTTGGCAACAATCTTTCCCTCCATCCAAAGCCAATCAGATATGCACTGCCCCCCCAGATTTTCTTCGAAGAACTCCTGAACTGAGGAGCTGGCATGGTTAGGGGTGGCTGCAGACCTCTTTCTGCACATCTTAACCACCTCCTGGCGGGGGGTACAAGATGAAGACCACACATCAACTGTAAGCATCCAAGCACCCAAGCTGAACAGGTAGAAATTACTCTTGATTCATTCCCTCAGTTCCACAGTACCACTCTAGTCAAGCACTCCCTAAGTCTGCTCTAAATATTTGTCAGGGTGGTCCAGTTTTCTTGGTCTTTACTATTCCTCCTCTTGTCTGGATGACCACTGTCTTTCCCTCGGAAAGACATTATTCTAGGTCCTTCTAGATGGTCTCCTTTATCTTAGTTGTGCCCCCATTCAAGCCTTTGTCTTCTTAAATCTCTGAACATGGACCTTCATGGGGCTCCAGCTGCCAAGGTCAAAGCAGAAAGACCTTCGCTGATGCTCAGGCCTCACACTCCTGCCTGACTTCAGGGAGAGCTAGTTGCAAACACCTGTCCCTTGTGTGATACGTGGCTAACAGACCTCCACAAACACACAAATCATTCACACGCACACTAAACTTAACGAAATTCCAAGAACATATTCATTTTGTCAGATTTTACAAGGTGAAGTTGCAATGTTTCTGCTTCTTTAATACCGAAGCTTATGGACTCACAGGATAGACTTCCTGTTAGTTCTGTTTTCTATTTCCAGTAGAATAATGAGGCTATTACAATGGCTTACGAAGTATTATTTTTGTATTTCCAACTCTGATCTGGACTGATGAGTGTGTATGTTCCTTAAATGAAAAATAATTAAAGAGATAATTGAACTGTTTTAAAATCTTAAACTGAATTTGAACTCTAACAGTTTTTAGTTCAAGAGGAAGGCCGACTCAAAAGGGGATGAGACTCACCCTGTACTCATCTCTGAACTTCTTTTCCAGGCAATTATGTTCCTTCTTGCTGATAATCTATTTCCCTTTAGTAACAGATTAGTAATCAAAAGTTGAGGGCTTTCAATTTGCAATTTCATTTGAAAGTTAGGAGAACAGAGTTTGTTCTTCTAACACGTATTCTCTCTGAAATCCCCACAATATTCTTGTTGCTAAAGAGCTCTAAGTGAATTTAGGATTTAAGGAGATGCAGTCAGGCCAAGAGAGAGGAAGACAAGGAAGAGGGGAGAAAGAAAGTGAATCCAGAGGCCTGGATTTTCCTCTAATTTTTGCTGACATCCTAAAACAGCTGAAAAACTACTGAGGCCACTATATTTTGAAACAGAATGCCTAGGGAGAGGTTTGTTGTGTGTTCCTGCGTGTACGTAATTGTGCAAACGTATTTGTACATGTGTGAACATTCATTCAGACGTAGAGTAGTCTATGCACAGGAACAAGGAGAGCAGAGATGGCTGCAAGAATAGGAACAGAGCAGGAGAGAAATCATGTCTGATCCAAGTGGTGAAAGAAGGAACCACCTGGGACACTCGCCTAACACCAAACACATCTACCATCACCCAACACAACACTGACGGCCTGTTCAACCTGGCTGGAGCTTCAGAAGGAAATGGACACCTTCCCTCCTTATGCCAGATGTCGTGTGTGTGTGTGGGTGGGTGGGTGGGGTGGCATTGGAGGACTGACTCTGAGGTCTTCAAACCGAACTACATCCCCGGCCCTTTTTAACTTTGATGGGGTCTTGCTAATTGACCCATATGGGACTCAAACTTGCAATCCTCCTGCCTCAGCTTCCTAGAGTGCTGGGATTACAAATGGGCTGGCAGATGTCTTTAAAGAGGAACTGGGGAGTGTTGAGGGGATTCTACCTTCCTTGGCTGTATGAGAAACCAAAAGAATATTGTGCTGTTTCCAGAGAACAGGAGCATGAAGTGCGCTCTGCTTTTCTAGGACATTCCAGCCAATCTGCACTTAAACAATTCTGGACTGCTTTTGCCTGCAAGTCTGAGAGCAGATAAGTTTTCTGGATGGATGCTCCGAGTTCCTAGAGGACAGGTTAGCCCTGTTTTAGAAACAGATTTAAGACTGTGTTCACAAAAACTAATAACAGCCATCGAATACTACAGGAAATTATTTTAAAAATGCGCCAAACCTGACATGTCTGGCCTGATCTCTCAGTGACATTTAGATCTCTGGCCCACTCTGCGACAGTAAGCATCAGGCAGACCACACTGCCAGGTGAACCTCAGAGATGCCAGCAAGGAGAGAGACATTAAACATGTGACTTGCAGCTCAGTGTAACCTGACCTGTGCCAAAAAGACAAAGGCAGTGAGCGCTGAAAAGAGATAATGGGGAGAGGGCACTGGCCTAACCTGAGGGTCCAGGATAGCCTCTCTGGAAAGACAAGCAAGATGAAATATGAAAAATCACCAGTAATTAGTGAAATCTGAGTGGGTTGGGAGTGGGGGAAACATTCAAGACAGAAAGAGATAGATGAACACATTGAGCAAAGAGCTGGGTGGGTGGAGAGGCTGGCATGGTGGTGCTGGCGGAGAAGGGGCCTGGCTCTGCTGCCACAGCACGTCCTTAGTCCAACCTCAATAACCCTTTGACCCTCCCACTACCTCTGTTCTTGCCATAGTCCTAAACTTGTGTTCCCAGAAGTCAGACACCTCTGCTTCTTTGTTAGGGGTGTAGTTTCAGCGAGTAGGAGTGAGCGTCTCGGGAACTGAGGCGAGAGAGAGAGAGAAACAGACTGTTACAGCTGCTTGTGCTAAGATGGCTATTGTTGGTCCTCCTAATGTCTCTCGAGATGACACAGAAACTGCCTCGAAGAGTCCACAGTTGGGCAGGGAGGAGGCAGCACAGTGGAGTCCTTGCCTGTCGTGTGCCAACAGCCTCATACGTCCTGGTAACACATGGATGGGTGCTAGGTAGGTCCCATGGCATCTCACACCCCACCTTTGCCAGAGAGACTCTTCAAAGGAGAGAAGAATGTGGTGGACTGCTGCTGGGAAGCACAGGTGAGGATGGAGCAGAAGACAGATGAAAGCAAAGGCTTGGAGGAGATGCAGAGGGTCTCTGTGCCATCCAGTGACCTAGTTTCTATAACTCACCCAGGAGCGGGTTAACCACCTTAGTGTCATATGTCATCTCTCTTACTGGTTTCATAAAAACTCGGAACTACTCATCACGGCCTAAATGACTTCTGTGGACTGAATGTTTGCAGCCCCCAAGGTCGTGAGCCCTAGCCCTAACCCTCAGTGATGGTGTGAGGAGGTGGGGCCTTTGGGAGGTGATGAAGTAGTGAGGGCAGTGCCCTGCTGAATGAGATCAGTGACCTAATAATACAGCCATAAGAGATGATCTCTTCTGTGTGAGAAACAAAGAGAATGTGGCTGTCTGCAAGCCAAGAAGAGAACATTTGCAGAATTTGCCTGCTTCCTATTCTCAGACTTCTAGCCTTCAGGACTACGGGAAGTTGGCATCGGTTGTTTGAGCCCTTCGTCAGTGTCTTGGTTACTTTCCTCACTGCTGAAACAAAATACCCAACACCCATAGTTAAAAGAAGAAAAGTTTATCTTAGCTCAGTTTGTACAGGTTTCAATTCCTAGCTGGCTGGCTCCAAGACAGCGTGGCATGGCAGACGGGCATCACAGAGGAGAAATAGTTCAAGGAAGGCAAAAGGCAGTAAAGCAGTGAAGTAGCAAAGAAGCAAGAAGCAATGACAGTAGACCTTTTTCTGTCCCTTATATTCTATCCAGGCTACACACCCTTAGGGTAGGTAGCACTCACACCCAGGGCAGGCCTTCCCATTATCCACACCTAGAAATATGCCAAACCTACCCGCGGACTAATTTAGTAATCACACACCTTTAATCCCAGCATCACACACTTAATCCCAGCACACTCATTCTAGATCCAGCCACCTCTGAGATGCCCCATTTATGACCACATGAGGCTTTGGAGGGCCATCCAGACATAAGCCACAAGAGTTGGTCTGTGGTATCTTGTCACAGCAGCCCAAGGGGACTGAGGCAATGGTCCATCAGGGCTGGTGCCTGCTCTCCACCTTTCCTTTGGCCTCTCTTGTATGCTTTTGTTGCCCACTGGGCTCCAGAACACCCTTATCTACATCTCAGGCATCTGTACTGCTCTGTCCCACCTCATGCCTTTGTACTTGCATTTCCCCAACTCAGCTCTCTTTCCAGCTCTTCCCTCATCTAGCAGGTTGCATATAAACATACCTTCTTAGAGGAGCCTTCCTTATGGGTGGCCCTTAGCAACCAGCACCCTACAGTAGCTCTGAGTGGGGCCAAACTTGCCTTGGATCAGCTACCAGGTGACATCAGGGCTGTCCAGCAACATACCTGGTCAGTGTGTGGCTTTAATTAGGAAAAAAATGTCCTCGCCCCATGGTATGTGTGTGTGTGTGTGTGTGTGTTTAGTTTGGGTTTTTGTTTTTGCCTTAATATCTGAAGGCTCTATTGACTCTCACTTAACCCTGTAAATCATTATAATAATCAAACGCTTCAGCTTGTGCAATCAGATGGTTTCACAAATACATAAAAAGTTGAATAAACAGGACACAGAGAGGCAGAACAGTCCCATTCAGGCCAGGATCTGGACCCCATGATAAACGACCATGTTTCTAGTCCTTCCAAGTTTGTGGACTGAAAATCTCAGGGAACCACCCATTCCCCATGACATCCACTGGCAGAACCAATGAGTCTCTGCACATGGGCATGCTGGTGCCTGTAAAGATGCTTCAAGATGCACAAGTTGGGACAGATCCTTCTGTGAAACCATTGACTTGAATGTCTAAGTACAAGAGTACGGGGAGCATCGTAAAACTAAGTCCCCCCAGGCGACAGCATATTACCTTTGCAGTTCACATGTGTATTTCAAAGGAATACCAAGGCGTGGTGCTTAATCACGGGGAGAGTCATGAAGCAGGCACTACATGTCATCTGGAGACTGAGGGCTTAGAAGCAGTTGTCCAGGAGCGTCTGTGGTGGGCCCTGGCCTGACCTAGCAGGGACTGCACGGCTAGCACTTTCTACACCTCTGTGTTGAGGGTAACTGAAGGCAGTGACATCACCAGAAGGGACATCGCGGCATTGTCCGTACCCTCCTGCGTCTGTCAGCATACACAGAGGAAACACTGCCCAAGCTGCATCTCCCATGTTTGGAGCGTCTCTTTCTGTTCCTGTGTCCACCCTTTTCCTGCCCCAGGAGGCACACCATGGGCTTTTCGCAGAGCCTGTAACACAATTACACAACTGGGATTCTCTTTCTGGGTGAAACTTACCTTCGGGACAAGTCTGCGGCTAGCTTAAGTGGCGAGAAGGTGGTTCTGGAACTGGTGAAGCTGGGTGTTCATCTGGGCTTTGACATCTTCTGGCTGTGTGCCAAGGTTGAATTGCTTCTCCTCTCTCATCCTGTGTCTCCTTCCCTTTGTAGTGGGTGCAGTATGTCCAGTATCCTTAGAGGGCTGCAGAAATGAAAGAATCCATAGCCATAGGCCAGGTTTGGAACATACCTGCCTTTGGACATCAGCGACTGCGCCCTTGCTTGTTGTGGACAAAGCAGCGGGTTGTCTGAGTATACATCCCAGCTAGGCACCTACTCTGTCCCTGGAGAACTCTTTGAATTCCTATTTTCTGGAAAAATAGAACGCAATTTCCAAGGCTGCTATGAGTCATATGAAAGAAACGCTGCAGTGTGCAGGGGGTATTCCTGGGAGAACTTGGGGAACTTGGGCTCTGCCAACTCTTACTGTTAATCCCTTCTTTGATGCCTTCCCCAAATGATCGGCCATGCATTCCTGTGTCTCCGAGCTCTTCAAAATGTACTGTCAAGGGAACCCTGCAAACTCCAATTATGAAGATCTATTTAGACCACTGATAGAATCATTAATATTATTCAAACTAATAATGGACTGGACAGGGGAACATGTTTTGTTCATAAAGGAGACTACAGTCCGCTTAGGAACAGGTTTGATAATAACCTAGATGAAATGCGTAGTATTCAGCAGCAGCACGCTGAACGAGCTGTCCTTTGGATATGTATTGTGAATTTCTGTGGAGAAAATGGTGCCATTTTTCCATCTGCATTTACCCAGCCACTGTCTTTCTGTTAACTGATATTATCGCAGAATTTAGCAGAAGGCTCAGGGGAAAATGACCTAAAATCTATTCCTCCCGCAGGAGATGAATAGACAGAAACTTTAGTCTTCTGGAGTTTCCTTCCAGCCCAGACTTCACGCTCATAGTGTGTCTAGAACTATCAGATTCTTTATGAAGGGTAGAAATGGGAAACCGTTTAAATAATGGCTCTGAAATTGCAAATATATTAATTTTGAATCCATGAAAGGAGTAATAACCAAATTGCTCTCCCCAGAGATATTATTAAATAAGTCCATATGAGTAGATTGGATCAAATAATAGTTCTAGTTCTTGTTCCACCCTCGTGATTAATCAAGATGTGTCATCATCCTAAATGGCAAATAGACAAAGCCTTCGAATTTGGTTTGAGGCATCTCAAAGCCTGAGGGTATTTGCTGTTTTTCTCAGTAATCACATTTTTTCTTGTTGCCCAGATCCTATTTTCTAAATCAGTAAAAACATATTGAATATGACTTGGGGGTTTGGAGAAAACTAATTGAAATGATGTTTTATGTGATGACAGCATTTTGGACAAGAAGTAGGGATAAAAAGCCATAGACAAAAGACTTTGTCTCAACTTCTCCATGTGTCCTGCTTTCTATTTTTAAATTGTTAATCAAAGCTGCCAACTTATTGCTTATGGGGAGACAGAACAAATCTTTATATCCCAAAAGCTTTTTAAATTATTCACTGTGCTTACTACTTTGCTTCTGAAAGGAGATTATCCCTTTTAATTGGAAATCTTCTATTATTTGTGCCTGAAATGTTTGAAAGAACAAGTTGAGGTGCAGCCACTATTAATAGCCCACTGCAAGGAAACACGGTAAAAGACAGGGTTGTGTGGAAGCTATTCATTGCCAGGCACATGAACCCAGTCATTGTCATCAATCATGCCCCCAACCTGCGGCATGAATGGCCTGGGTCCTCTTCCTATTCTATCAAGTGCTTCATAATTTCAGCCTCTCTTTCACTTAAGGCAATACCATTGTTTCTTTGGTGATATTGCCCTGAAGGTTAGGTTGTTAGGTTTTCACTGTGTGCTGAGCACAGATACCACCTGCCCTGTGTGGTCCTCACATGGTGATGGATCGGGGATCAATTTCTATGTTTCCCTTCTAGCAGTCAGACCTGGCAGGGCATCTTCTAACACTAGGGTGGCAACATGAGGTTTTGTGATGAGCAGAGAGCAAGAGAAGAGCCAGGTTTGTTTTGATAATGCCGTTAATAGTCCCAAGAAGGCTTCTGACTCAGGCACCCTGATGATAATGTTTGGTCTCACCTGCAATTGATTGTGGGTACAGGATTTAACATGCCAAATAAAGTGCCAAGAATCCGGCAAAGAAGAGATTCAGAAAAGACACCAAGATTCACAGGCAGCAAAGAAAGGCTTCTAAGGAAGGCAGGAAGGAATTCAGGGCAACATGAGCTCAGAGAAGAATGAAGTCTGCTCCAGAGGAGTCTGAGACCCGGTTCCCACCCTGACCAGGCAGCCTCAGCCCCTTCATCTGAAAGGAAGGATAATGCGAGTACTACCTGCAGGGATTGCTGTGAAAAATAAAAAAGTCAAGCACCTCTCAGACCACTCAGCTGATGTTAGTGGTTATTATTCAACTTCTAAATGCAAATGAAAGGAACCTTCTCCCCACTCGTCCTCTTTTCTTTTTTTTTTCCCCAAATCTGAGGCAATAATATTATACACAAAGCAACTTTCTTGAATGCAACTCCCTGCCCCCTGCAAACACATACTTCCTCTGAAAATTAGTACTGAATTTCTACCATGCTGATGGGAATAAAAGTAAATTCACCTAATATGCCCATGTGAAATAGTCTAGACTGGATGAGATGCACAGCCTCGCCTGTGCCTGAGGCATTATGGCCTGCCCCCATAGGATCTCCCAAGACTGTCAGGGGCCTTCAGCTCCCTGCTTCCACCTGGACCAGGAGCCTGGGACTCTGCAGCACAACAGCGGAGCATTGGCAGCACATTGAGGGCTTCTCTCCCCCAGACAAGCCTGGCTGTGCAGATTGACACAGAATCCAACGCCGTGTGTGGTTGGTCCAGCTTTCCTAGTTACCAAGTTGAAGCAGTGTCACACTCCGCGTCCCTGAGAACAAGCAGAGGTCACCTGATGAAATAGGTGGGTGTGTTTTCTATGAAACTGCTTGAAGACCTTGCCCATGGTATGACTCATATTAGAATTTAGCAAAAGAAGTGAAATGTCCTCGGTGACACAGCATTTCTCCTTGAATCAGGCAGGAAGAATTACTCCTTTCTGAGTCACAAAGGCCTGTATACTCAGTTCGAAACTTACCATTCCAATGCAGTAACCATGGAGATGTGTTTTGATGTAGTCATTCTATCCTCTCTCCACACTGCAATTACCTCCTTCAAAATAAAACCCTTTCTGGTGTTACAGTTTAAAAAATACATGTACGTATTTTATTTTTTAAATTTATTGAGATAGAATATACATACTGTTATGGTTTGGATTTGAAACATCCCCCAAAACTCATGTGCTAAAGGGTTTGTTGTCAGAGGTTGGGCCTTGTGGGAAGTGGGCTCTAAGGGCTCTAACTCCATCAAGTGGATTAATCCACTGATGCAGTTTAATTTGATGTTATTGGGAAGCAAGAGAACCAGAAAGAGGGTCTAGTTAAAGGGATGGATCATGGAGATTTGGCCTTGGGGACTGCAGCTGGCCCCTGGCACCTTCCCCTCAGGTTCTCTCCTTCTCTTTCTGCCCCCTGCTACCAGGTAAACTGCTGTCCTTTGCCGTATTTTGCCTCACCACAGGCCTAAAGTGACGAAGCCAGCTGAACATGGATTGAAGCCTCTGAAACTGTGAGTCAAAAGAAATATTTTTTCTTTTAAATTGATATCCTCTGATATTTTGCTATCGTGGCATTTGTGACTTTAAAGTGCACAATTTAGTGGCGTTTACATGCAACCATCACCAAAATCACTTTTAGGATGTTTTATCACTCCAAAAACAAAACCCCTCAAACCCATCACCCTTCCCCTCTTCTTAGTCCTCGGGAACCCTAATCACTGTAGAACTTCCCTGTTTCGGAAAGTTTATAAAAATGGAATCATACATGATCTGTGGCCTTTGTGCTCGGGTTCTTTCACTTAACACAATGTTTTCAAGGCTCATCTATGTTCTAGCATGTCCCGGTGTTTCATTCTTTTATGTATTCCACTGTAGAGATGCACCACATTTTATCAACTCATTCATCAGCTGGAGAACATTTGGGTAGTTTATGCCTATTGGCTATTACAAAGATGCTGCTGTGAGTATTTGTGCACCAGCTTTTGTGTGTGGGGGGTATACATCTAGCTGTGGAGTTTCTGGGTCAGATGGTCACTCTAAATTTCATCTTTGAGGAATTGCCAGACTGTTTGCTAAAGTGCGTGCACTATTTCTCATAAGAGCAATGTATGAGGTTCTAATTTTTATATGCTCAATCACACTTGTGGGTTTTTTTTTTGTAGCCATCATAGTGGGTATGAAGTGATATCTCATGATTTTGTTTTGCGGTTCCTTGATAGCTAATCAGAGAGAGCATCTTTTCATGTGCTTATTCACCATTTGCCTATCTTTTCTAGAGAAATGTCTATTCGTGTCCTTTTCCAAATTTTTTAAGTTGGATTGTTTGTCTTTTAAAAAAGTGAATTAATTGGAGGTCTTTGATGTATTCTGAGTTAAATTTGCGTATATTGTATAGTGGGATTCCAACTTCATTCTTTTACATATATTTGATTGATCTTGTATGATTTGCTGAAAATACAATACTTTTCTCATTTAATTCTCTTGATACCCTTGCAAAAACTAATTCTATTAAATGGACTTAAACGTATTGGTTTATTTCTGGAATTCTCCATTCGATTCCATGGACATGTATGTTTATTGTTTCTGATACCACACTATTTCAATACATATAGTGTAGCAGTAAGTTTTGAAATAGAAATCGTACATCTACCAACTTTCTTATTATATTTTGTCTATTTAGCATCCTTTGAATTTCCAAGCAGCCTGTCAGTTGTGGTGGATTGATATGGTCAACTTGCTCAGGATGCCCAGCTGGACTGAGTTGGGTGATTTGGGGTTTAGAAGATCCACCTGAGGATTGATGCTGACACAACATAAAGGAGAACGGGAGCAGAAGCTAGTTGCCGGCTGTTTTCCAGGAGAAGCTCTGTTGCAGCTGGTTCTCCCAAAGGGGACTCAGCTGTTCTTGTAGAAGAAGGAGCTCTTTGCTGTCATCAAGGATGGCTGCTATTTCTTCAGGGGAGCTCTGGTCTTCATCTCTGCTGAGAGCATCATATCCTGGTTCCAGTAAGACTTCTTCAGCTGTCATCTGCAGACACAGACATATATGGAACATTACCCTGGACTCCCAGCCCTTGATTGGATCTTTTGGGTCTCCAGCGCATAGAATGAAATTGGGTACTCTTCCTGCATTTGGTTTATGGGTGAATGCTGTAACTTAAATCTGCTCTCTTGCAAACCATTGAATTTAGAAAGGTAACTAATACATCGATCTCTGCAACCTGCTGAGAATCTGATAGCAATTGCTTTGAATTAGAGAATAATTTTGGGGGCGGTATTGTATTCTTAAAAATGTTAAGTGTTCTGATCCGTGAATATAAGCTGTCTTTCCATTTATATAAGTCCTTAATTTCCTCTTGAAAATATTTTGTAGCTTTTAGAAAGTAAGTTTCCCACTCATTTTGTTAACTTTGTAAGTATTATGTTCTTTTTGATGCTATTATAAATAGAGTTGTTTTCTTAATTTTATGTCAGCTCACTGATATTGTATAAAAGCAGAAAAATTTCTGTATTTTGATCTCGTATCTTGCAGTCTTACTAAATGCATTTGTTAATTCTAGTAATTTCTTAGTGGATTTCTTTGGGTTTTCTGTATATAGATTTATGTCACCTGCGAATGTAGTTTTTCTTCTTCCTTTCAAATCTGGGTGGCTATTATTTCCTTCTCTTATCTAATTGCTCTAGATAGAACTTCTAAAACTATGTTGAAAAGAAGTGACCAGACAACCACTTGTTTTGTTCCTAACTTGGGTGAGGGAGAATATTCAGTCTTTTATTATTAGCTATAGTTCTAACGGTGGGTTTTGAGAAACACTTTATTTAAGTTGAGATACATAATTTTCCTGTAGTCTATTACATACTTCTTTTGGTAGCAAAAACTAAAGCCATTTATAAGAATCACCACTACTGAACACTAGAAACTCATCTTTTAAATTTTCCTAAATTCTGAGTTTTCAGTGTGAAAATCAGATTATTTCCATGAACCAGGAAAACATGTATTCCAGAATGACTTGGTACTTAAGTCCATTTTCCATAACAGCCATTTTTTGTATTCCTTTGAATTCACTGGAGACTTGACAGGCACTTCTGGAGATGTGCCATGAGGGTGCCGTGTGGAGCTCAGAGAAGGCTGAGAGTGCAGGTCTGCAGGAGGCTGCTCGGAGCCTCACTCCTGAGCTCCGTGTCCACCCCTGGTTTTCCTGTGTTCATTCATATGTTACTTTTCCTAGTGAAAAGAGAAGCATTTTACTTTTTAAAATCTATCTATCTATCTATCTATCTTTCTACCTATCTATGGTGGTACTGAGGATTGAATTTAGGGCTTTCCCATTGAGCTCCATTCCCAGACCTTTTCTTATTTTTTTGTTTTGAGACAGGGTATCACTAAGTTGCTAAGTTGCCTGGGCTGACCTTGAACTTGTTATCCTTCTGTCTCACCCTCCCAGAATTCTGAGACTGTAGTTGTGTGTCACCATGCACGGTTTAGGAGAGAGATTTTAGAAATGTCTATAATCTATAAAGACATTCTGGAATGTCTGAGAAAAGTAAGAGGTGGACCACTGGGTGTATAGCCTGGAATGGTGTATCTCCTTCCTCTGCTCTGCCCTTCTTTCTCTGCTTCCTGTGTGCCACGATGCAAATATCTTTCTCTACTAGACTTTTCCACCGAGCCATTTCTGTTGTGGAGCCCGGCTACCACAGACTGTAAAATAAATCTCTCTGCCTTTAAATTGTGGGTGTTGGGTATTCTGCCCCAGCAATGAGACAGTGACTAAAATAAGCAGTAGGATGCACATGAATGTGCACATACATTACATACACACTTTTATAAGACATGCATGTGTACAAATGAACACAAACATATAAACTCACAAACATACATAGATATAGATGCATGGAAACACAGATGCACACATGCATACAAATTACATAAAACACACAACAACATGCATACATATAACAGTGCAAAACACATATCTATGTATGTACACATATGTATCCTCCTTCATGAAAACACACACATACACAGATTCTGCATGTACATAAGCAAATACTCATGCACACACATAAGCACACATCAACACATGTGCAAAAATACACATGCATGTATGTAGGACATTTTACCATCATAGACCCAGTATGTCCTTATGTCCACAATTAATTTGTTATTGAAAAATAACACATGATCCACATATTAAGTAAATAGAAGTGAATGACATGATATTTACACACAGTATCATTTTCCTTATGTTCTTTTAAAAAGGAGGATAACAAAGCCAAGGATCCAGGAATTGTGTCTGAGGTCGCAACACGGGATGCCTAATCCTGTGATTAAAATATGTGCTTTTGGTGACTTTAATTACCATTTTCATTTGACCCATGGATGTTTTTAATAAGAGGAAAGTCTGGCTGGATGAAGGGAGCCTAGGAAACAATTGAACTTTACCTTTGAGACAGCTCGCAGAACAGCACAAGCAGGAAGTTGTGACATTAATAGCGGATTGCAGAGGCAAGCGAATTTTGTAATAGTTCCACAATGTGTTAGTTATAGTAAAAATCTCTAATATTTGTGTGTTGTATTTTTATACTTTATGCTTGTTCTTTAAGAACATGTACCTGGTTTCCATTCTTTACAGAATATATATGTAAAAAGGAAATTAAAGCTTCTTAAATTCACTTTTTCAACAACAGATTAATTCTGATTTTTTTCTTTGGAAAAATGACAGTATTTTGAATTCCATGGTTGATTTCAACACTCTGATGCTTATAAAGTGACTTCATGACTTCCAAGCTCTCCAACCTGCCCAGTGGCTTTCCCTCCCAAATAATTTAAAAAAAAATATTGGCAGATAGTTTATTTTACCTTTACAACACTTTTTGTCAAAATCTAGGTCAGCCCGTGAGAGTGATATGTATGTGACCATCTTCTGTCAGGATAAAAATAGTGGGGAAGATTTAGTAGAGCTGGCTGGTTGGGAAACACTTCTGTGGTTATTTCTCATCTTGGAAGCCTCCCTCAGTTAGGCCTTTGGAAGCTTTCATTTTAAATGCCTGCCTGGTGTTAAGACACAATTGTAAATAATCTCTCTCTCTTTATCTTTCTCTCTGAATGTAGTTTAAGGCTTGTATCTGTGATGTACTGAAGATTTTATTACATATTTAAGTGTACTATTTAGTAATCTGTAATTTTTAAATATTGTACAAATATGTAGCAGTTGCTGCATATTACTCAATTCCTTTTAAAATATGTTGGAGAAAAAGGAGCAAGCTTACTGTCAAACAGGTTTAAAGTGACACATTTGTTTGCTTTTACAATAGAATATACATACGTATGTTCCAGGAACTCCTGCAGATGCCAAAAATGGCAGATGCTTAATTTCCTCATACAAAATGGTGTAGTATTCACACCTGACTTATGCATATCTTCCTATATATTTCAATAATCTCTAGATTACTTATAATACCTAATAAAATGTAAACACAGTTTACATAGCTGTTATACTGAGTTGTTTAGGGAATAATGACAAGAAAAAGAGTTTGCAAATGTCTAATACAAACGCATTGTAAAAAAATATTTTCAGTCCACGTTGGTGAAATCCGAGAATACAGAACCCATAGATAGGGAGGCTGACAGAATAACTAGATAAAACCAAGCAACACTGAATATCATGGCATTAAGAGAGATGTAAAAATGAGTCCTTATGTAGGTACTTGTAATTACTCACCTTCAAATATAGAAAATACCCTTATTATTTTCTTGTTTCTTTCTAAATGATAAAATAAGAGAGACCAAGTTCCAGCTTTCTATTTGCTATAGTCTCTACTTACACCCACTGTATAAGAAGTGATAGAAAAGCATTTGAATATTTACATTTCTGAAAATTTATTACAGTAAAAGACACATCGCCACTAAGCCATCTCAAAATACTTCCCCTCGCTTCAAATATACTTACCCTATTGTTCTCGCCGTTTTCTGAAGCAGTGCTGGAAGTCCTTTTAGTTGCCTCGTTATGCCTGCCTTGATGCCCTGAATTAATTAAAAGTGTTTATCTTTTATGGTAATTTTGGCTTTGGGAAGAGCCAGACATAGCATCGTGCAGAGCCAGGGAATAAGTTAAATGAGGACCTACTATACTGTTTATACAGGCCTACTTTCCATTGGCTGTAATAAATTTTAAAATTTAAAAGTTTGTTGTATATTTTGATCACTCCTTGTACAATCTACTTTTGTATATAAATAAAAAGCCAAATTGGTAAATCATATCTGTTTAAAATTTTTACTATTGTTTTCTAAGTATAGGATATATATATATATATATATATATATATATATATATATATATATAAAATGTTAGAAGATTTTGATTGAACGATTATAATTAATGAATCTTCAAAAATTGTTAGGCAAATGTGTCGAGTTATTGTAACTTTATGCTACTCTCTTAATTCTACTTCAATATGTTTCATTGCTTACTAACTTAATTCCACTTCGATAAGTTTCATTGTTTACTAACTTTAATGCTTCACTGTAGTCATAATTTGAAAAGCTGGTTTAGAATAATTTGGTATTCAAAACTACCTTAACAATTGGACTTGTTCAGGGCTATGTTCTCAGGAACAACATATCGTGCTTAACGACCGCCAGCCAGCACTTAGTGGTTTATTTTAAAGGATAGATTATGAAACAGTAAGTGTATTTGTTAATTTATAAAGTAGAAATCAAAATATGTCTCAGTATCTTTAACAATAGGGAGCTCCTCCTGCCCTGGGTTGTGTCACATTGCCTGATGGAGGCCCAGGTAGGTTCAGGGCAGGGTCATGATGAGTGCTGCTTGTCACTGAGCAGGTGCAGAAGTACTCACAACAGGCCCACCCGGGTCCTTTGAGCTCATTTTACCCATTTTTCCATCCATCCTCCATCCATCCAGCCAACCATCCATCCATAAGTCAATCCTTCCACCCATTTTTTTCCTTCCACACTTCCATCCCTCCTTCCCTTCCTCCCTCGCTCCCTCCATCCATTCATCCATACACCACCCTTCCATCCATCCAATGATCCACTTATCTATCAATTGATCCATAGATCTATCTGCTTGTCCATTTCTACCACTCTTCAAATATCAATCCAGCACCGACTAATATCAGTCTCTGGAACGGACATTGAGGAGACTGTCTTTTGGACACAGGGTGACCCATAACAAAGCACTTACTGCTCTTGATTGGATGCTGTGATGGGTGTCTCACACCCGCTCATAAGCTGCTCTGTGCCTGTTCTTTATGTCCTGTGGCCAGGAAGTTGACCCGTATGGATGGCATCATACATTTCATGTGCTCTGGCTTCTGGTTGGATTCAGCCCCAGGAAATGCAAGCAGGAGATTTAAGGCTAAGAGTGATTGGATGGAATCCTGCTCTTTCTCCTTTTCCCATACTTTGTCTGACCAGAACACTGGCATAAGATATTGTCTTCCCACTTTCTTGTTCCCACATCTTTACCCACCTAATCAAGGGCCACTGTTGCTCCAATGTTTTACTGCTGTATATGCCACAAAAAATAAACTGCAAATGTGATGTATTCTCCCAGGCATTGCCCAACGTCTCTCTCTCTCTCTCTCTCTCTCTCTCTCTCTCTGGATGCTTCTGCAGAACTAGAATAATTATATTAATTGCTTTATCTGGCTGTCATCTTTCCCAAAGTTTTCTCAATATATGTGTCCCTTGCTTAAATTTCCACTTCCAGAAAGATTGGTTTATCATACTTCTTCCTTTTATTTAGAGAGGCGTATTTTTAATTGGCTGCCCATATTTCAACTTCCTTGAAAAACACATCAATGCTTCTAATTGCTTTGTAATTGCACCTTGGTCACTACCTGCATGTTCTATTAGGCTCTCTCTGGGGGCTGTGTATCCTAAGATTAATAGAACCACTGTAGACCTATTTTACCTGTTTTCTTGGATCTGGAATAAGTCTTTAGGTACCGAATTTCACAAACATTAAGAGGCATATTTTTCTCCACGTGGTCAAAAATGTCATAAAATATCTAATGTTTTGTACCAAGGATTCTTTGTCCATGAACAAGAAAATTCAAGTTTAACTAATTTTGAGGGTCTTTGCACCATAACAGACACAGGTAACCAAAGTGCCCCAGAATAAAATTTCTAACTCCAAGGCCTCACGACTAAGGTGAAGACAAAACAACTGTATTTGTGCGGTGAAGCTAGGTTCTGAGTGCTGCGGTCTCAACCCCGGTGTTGTCACTGTCTAAAATTGCAGACCAGATACCATTCACTCCCAAGTACTTTAAGATTTTCTTGCATTTCTTAAACATTGAAGGGAATCTCCCCACTCTGCTCCGACCCCTCCTATGTGAATTATTCAGACTTTACTCATTTAAATGAAGTCTGTTGTAAAGCTTTGGGCTGTACACAAAATCAGTGACAGACCAGCGACAGCAGTTCCAAAGGTCTTGCTGCTCCTGATCCTTGGGCTTGGATTCCATGAACAGTGACAGAGAGAGTCCTCCGGCCACAGGACAGTGAAGCTGATGTGCTCTCTACTGTCTCTGATGCCCTGTCCCGAAAGGGTGACACCTCGAATCAGGATGCACGCTTGTGGTCACGTAGTATTTGTGCGCTGCAGAGAGGAAATGTGTGGCTCACTTACCTGGCTGCCTGAATCAGAGTACTATCCACCCAGAGCAAGCTCATGGGCCCAGAGAATGCCCCAGTAATGAATATTTAGACCACATCCACACAGCCAGTAGTGTAAAGGAGTAACTCATTGCCAGACATGCAAGGAGCTGCATCAATCCGGGAGTTACTAGCCCTGGGCCACTTAAGACTGTCCTCTTTCCCCTTAAATGATGTAAATCAAATATAGAACCCAGCTTATAGTTATATGAAATTTGAGAAATATGCAAATGAATACTCCCTAAACAAGGAAAATGACAGTACCTTTCTCATCATCCCAATTTAAGCGAGATAATACACTCCCCTAAGCTGCGACATTTACAGGATGATATTTCAGGAGGCCCCCATTCATCTCTGTGGGCTCTTAGCACATTTACTGCTTCATAGCCTGCAAGTTGAGAGGAAGCAATGAGACCCTCTGTATAGTTTGGGGAAGAAATCTTACTGTGGTTTGAGGGGATTTAATGGCACGTTATTAGAAGTAGGAAGCTGAAATACATTTTCTTCTTCTTTTCCTGGGATCCTTTGAGCTGTCCATAAACTGTTTCTGGTCATATTCTCTCTTTGGATGCCTGGCTGCTTTCCCCTCATTCTCTCCTCTCATGAGAAGTATAGACATGGACCTACTTTCAAGTAGATTAATTCATAATGGTTCTGCCTCGTTTTAACAAGACAATATTTCAGGCCTCTACCTGGGAAGGGCCAATACAGTTTATCTGGGCTGGACCTTCCTGCCTCAGTTTTCCAGATAACTCGACTACTTCATAATTTTATGTTTAGCAGGCCGTAACTTTAGGCTCCATGTGTGGCATTTTTTTTCTGTTGGTCTAGAAGCAATTTGGTACTGAAAGTTGATGGCTAGTTCATCCAATCACTGAGTTAAGCCCCTAGAGGACTTTGGTGGCCTCCATGAGGAAAAAAAAGTAAATAAAGCCCCCAAACCCACCGTAATGACTTGTGTGGAAGATGTTCCTCCAAAACCTCCCGAGGTCATACATGGGACTTTTTCACAGGTGGTTGGATCTAGAGTGTGTGACTGATTAATGGTGCAATGATGGGATTAAAGTTGCTGGGGTTAAAGCTATGAGATTACTAAATCAGTTCACTAATTGGTTTGACACTGCCCTAATCCTGGGAGCCTAGATGGCATGTAAAGGGGGCAGAAAAAAGCTACTAAGCCCCCTGACTTGCTTTGCTGCCTTCTGCCTCCGGGAACAGCTTCTCCTTTACAACGCCTGTCTGCTATGCCATCCTGCCTCAGAGCCAGGCGACTGTGCACTGAAAACTTTACAAACTGTGAGCTAAATAAACCTTTCCTCTTTTAACTTTGGGTGACGGGTGTTTTGTCATAGCAACAAGAAAAGTAACTAAGACACCCATAATGTCTAAATTTCTAAGTTTTAAGAACTTTTGAGACCCAAAGTAGGTATCATAACTCCTCAAAGAGACTTTGTAATAGCATAAAAATCTCCGCAGACAAGAAGTATCTGGCTCATTTACCTAGACCCTAGATGCCTGAAAAAAGAAAAAAAGAAAAGAAAAATCTTTGACTCTGAGATTTTTTTTCTCTAGAAATCTTCTTAGAATCTTCTTTTCTAAAAAGGTTAAAAATGCTTATTATTATTAAATTTTTCCTGATTTAAACTACCTTCTAATTAAACTTTGAAAACATTTAAAAACAGAGCAAGCCTTCACAGTGCCAGTTCCTGGTTTTGGGAACAACAGTAGAGAAATGGGGGCAGCAAGTGGAAGAGATTGAGGCAGAAGAGCAGTTCAGGGTGTCTCAGCCACTGGGACTGAGAGGGAGAGACAAAGAGCATTAACTTCCCTCAGGTTCAGCTTTCAGGACCGCGTGGCCTGTCGCCAGAGAACCCACCGGTCTGAAGCCCATGGGCCAGATGTCCTGCAGCACAGACTCTGGGTGGAAAAGCAGGAAGAGGATGTTTGGGGAACTGCATCCTGGGCTTGCAGACATCATAAAAGTTCAGGAAAAGTAACCAGATCATGAGACAATTTTTCTTACAGTCCTTGCCTTCCCTTCCCTTCCCTCCCCTCTCCTCTCTTTTCCTCTCCTCTCCTTCTCTCCTCTCTTCTCCTTTTCTCTTCCCTTTTCCCTCTCCTTTCTTTTCCCTTCCCTTTTCTTTTCTCCTCTCTCCTCCAACTCAGTGTTCTCTGATTTAAGGGCTTATCAGAAGGAAGGCACTGGCTAATGACCCAGTCTTACATACTTCTAACACCAGATCTTGGGTGAACTCAGATTTGGATGTTACAAGGTGGCCATTATCCCTCCCCAGAGACACCAGGAGCATTAGGACTGACTTCTAGAGATGTTCAAGTCCTCCTGCGCTCTCTGCCCACAGCTCCACAGAGGTGCATAGTGCAGATGGTCATATTACTGTCATTCCCATGGTGGATTCTCCACAGTCTCTCATCCAACTTGGGGGATTCTTGCCTTTTAGGCTGACCGACTGAGGACAGGAGAGTGTGCTAAGCATGCTCATCTTGTCATTTTGCAGGACACTGGACTCCTGAAAGCTGCTTATGGCAGAGGCTGAGTTGGTATGTCTTAGTTACTTTCTCATCATTGAGACATGGTATCCAACAGCCACAATTTAAAGGAAGAGAGGTTTATGTTGGCTCACAGTTGGTAGAGGTTTCAGTCCAGTGTCCGCTGGTGCCATGGCAGGGGGGTATGGCAGAAGAGCATGGCAGAGGAAAAGTACCTTCATGGCATGGCAGCAGGAAGCAGAGAGAGAGATCAACGGAAGAGAGAAGGAGTAGACCCTTCCAGGTCCTGTTCCCAGTGACCCACCTCCTCTGACCAGGTTCCATCTCCCTTCATCACATTTAACTAGAAACTTAGCAGTGGACTAATCCACTGACGAGTATCATGCTCCATGATCCAGTCATATCCCCAAAGCCCCACCTATGAGCACACGAGGCTTTGGGGGACATCTTGATATAAACCATAACATGGCGAAAGGAAGGATAAGAAATACCCAGAAAATTCACAAGGAAAAGTTGCTTAGTGAGGGTTTCATTCTCGGCCTTCTGTGGTTATTCTCCTGTAAAGAAAGGTCGAGGGACAGTTAGACACACACACATATAAAATGCAGTCACTAGTAGTGATTCTCTATTTGTAGATCCTACACCCAATCACCAGATCCATGACTGCCAGAAAACACAGAAGGGCTTTTTGGAGTTTGCTGAACTGACACAAATCCATAGCCTGAAAAGGGTTTTGCACTTATCAGCAAGGATGGCATTTATTCTAATAAATGAGCCCTTTATTCTAATAGGTGTCATTTAACTGTCATTTGACTACTGGCAAAACAGATCTCTTTGATAAGTGCTCTACAATAATCTTGCTGACAAATTTCGAATGAACACAGTTCGCTACTCTATAGTAAGAAATTATATTTAGTAAAGAAGAGTCACTTAACCTTCCTGTTACGGGTCCTCTCACCCTTCTCTTCTTGACCGTGGAAGATCACTGTGCTGTTGGCAAGTGCTGGAGCACGCGGGCCTTTGTACCAGTTGAAGGTGGGTTACATTAATTTGTGTAGTTACCTGGTTCTAATTGCACTTGAAAGACAACGTGTTTCTTTCCTTTGCACTCAAACTATTTGGAGGACCGAGTGAACACGATGTGTGACAAGCAGTGTTTAAATGAAGCATGAGCCTCAGATTTATTTAGGTCACAGTGCAGTTAATAATTAATGTGGCCAGGCTCCGCTGATTTGAAAAGTTCTGAAGGGCTTGTTCACTTTGCTTCAGATACTTGATATTCCAGACGGTCTCTGGATTCCGCATCTCTAATGAGCTCCACTTTCCAGGGTGCTAATCACGTTAGGGTGTAGAGGCAGGGAGGATGAGGAAAACCACGTTAGAAACAAAAACCTGCGCGCACACACAATAAAGAACCCGCCACCGCCGCTGTTGGCACACGCTACCTTAACTTGGAAATTCAGTCCCCAGCAGTCTATCAGGGGAAGGTTTTGTCACTGACAATGTTTCCTAAACACGTGCAATGATGTATTTAGGAAACCCACATTATTAAAAGCAAGTCACACTGCTCACTGGAGAGACTCAGAGCTGGGAACCAAACAGACCTAAATTCAAATCACAGCCCTGCCCATCAGAGGTGCGTGACCTCAGCAAGCTCTCGACTTCATCTGTCAACGCGAGGGACATGCGATAATGTCACCGCCTGACGTCTTTGACTTTTTTCATCAGATTTTAAGTCCAAGATCAAGGTGTGTCTGGTAAGGGCCCTTTTCTTGCTGTGCAGCTAGCTGTCTTTGAGTGGTGTCTACGCACGGCCCTTCCTCAGTTAGTGCCCTGGGGAGAGAGACAGACTGTCTCTTCCTCTTCTGTGAGGGCACTAATCCCATCGAGGTGACGGTCCCACCCTCATGATGCCATCTGACCTCAATCACCTTCCAAAGGCTCTTTCTCCAAACACCATCACATTGTGGGGGAGAATTTAAATATGTGAATTTAAATATGAGAGAACTTAAATATGTGAAGTATATTTTCATTCCACAGTGGGTATTGTCTTCCTTTCACACCAAGGAGGAAACTGAGGCACAGAGTGTATATAATGTGGATGGTCATGTAACCACACTGCTTACTGTAAATTCCTTCAAGACTCACACTGCCTTTCAAAGGCCAAGAACAAAGAGCCCCTGAAGAGAAACGGAGCCTTGAAATACTATCACCAATGCGGAAACAGTTCCCAGAACTGCGCCAGTGATTCATCAGAGCTTCAGAGAAGGGGGTCGGGAAGCGCCAAGGTGGTAAGAGGGTCTGTAAGGAAATGCTGGCCCCCAGGATTTGTTTCTCTGGTGGAATTATTGTCCCACAAGCAGCATACCTGCCCTGCAAGGTCATGGATGTAGACTTTCATTCGTATGTACTTTAGACAGTTTATTGTGTGGTTTCTATTACTAATTAAAACTTTTACAAAGTTGTGTTAGGCACCAGGTAAACACCAGATATATGTATTTGCAGGAGATCAGGGTCTATTACTCGTAGGAGAAGGCCAGAACTTAAGGGCAGGAAGCAAGGGCCTGGCTGCCAAAGAGGCTGATGTGTGTGCATAGGGGGGCTGATTTTTTTTTTTAATAAACTTTTCCTCCTTTAACTTTATTATTATTATTATTATTGGTGCTGGGAATCAAACTCAGGGCCTTGTGCTTTCGAGACAAGCGCTCTAACTACTGAGCTAAATCCCCAGCCCCCTGGGGGGCAATCTTCAGTGTGGCTTGGGCTCCTTTGTAGCTCCTCATATTCCTTCAGGACCCAGCAGCTCTTCACCCCGGAATTTGCTGGTGGGTGGCCCATAAAATGATAAACTTTTTGAGCCACGCATGGTGGCATGCCTGTTATCTCAGCACTGGGAGGCTGAGGCAGGAGGATCACAAGTTCAAGCCCATCCTGGGCAATTTAACAATTTAATGAGATTGTCTCAAAATAAGGAAAACAAACAAACAAACTGGAATAAGTTCACTATGACGTTCCTGGGTTCAATCCCCAGTACTGCAAACAAAACAAAACAAAACAAAACAAAAAAAAACAAACCCCCCCCCAAAACAAAAAACAAAAACA
This sequence comes from Hystrix cristata, assembly GCA_004026905.1. NCBI lineage: Eukaryota > Metazoa > Chordata > Mammalia > Rodentia > Hystricidae > Hystrix > Hystrix cristata. The sequence goes on along the minus strand of PVJO010005107.1, from coordinate 39,622 downwards.
AAAACAGAAATATGGACTTTTAATGTGTTTCACATAGTGGAAGGGAAGGGGAAAACATGGAGGAAGGGAGGGCAGCTAACTGGCAAGTCACCGTCATGCCCACACAGGCCCAGGCTTGTAGTGAGCACTGTTTAAAGAACATGATTACTGTAGTGAAGGGTCAGACTTCAGGCCTTTCTCAGCCTGTCGTTCATTGGCTGCAGCTGGCCGTGATGGGATGGGGAAGAGGATGAATATGGGCTGCTAGAAATGCACACACATCATTGGCCTTTACCCTGCTTAGAGTCCCAAGTGGAGGTTTCCATCAGGAATTTGAGGTCCAAGAGGTCGGGCACTGGACTCAAAGTCATGCAGTGGGTGGGGGTTGGAGTCACATCCTTGGACAGGCTCCTCTGAGGGGTCTCCAAGTTCACTTCTGCCACTCGCCTGCAAAAAGACCATCTCTGTTGTTACACAGTTCATGGGGAGAAACATAATATATTAAAAGGCTGTTAGCACACTGGGGATGATCTGTGTTCACAGGAAAAGTAGTAACAAAACCCTACATTTTAGGAAAAGTTGCAAATCCATGGGCCAGAAACAAAGACAAGAATAGACAAATTTGCTCACACAGGATCTATTCTGCCTGGCTCTGCGCGGCTGCACCATGTGGAGCAAGCTAACACAGGGCATGGCCCCTGGCCTCTGGACCACACTGTACATGTCAGACAGCAGCATCAAATGACATCAGTGCCATTTTATCTTCTTGAAATTTCTCCATAATTCCAAGTGAGAGGACACCATTCGGAAGAGTAATTGGCATGTTGAGGAATGTTCTTATTTCAGATATCTGGCCAGTATTCTTTCATGTGGTTTCAATGTCACTCAGCATATACTTTAGAAGCAATTAATCAGTGCCTTAATAACTGGCTCACCACGGTGCATGCGGAGGTAATTATCTGTTTAACTTCTCCAGCTGGCTGCTACAGATGCTGCTGCCAGGGTCTGGGCAGAAAGACATTCTTCATGGAGGGTCGGGGCCAGGGACGGTAAGAAGAAGAACCCCCAGGAGATGACTCTGGGCTCCTGCATTTTGCGCCAAGCATTGGTAAGACAGGGGTGCCGTGCCAGTGCCAGTGCCTAATCGCTGCGGGAAGGGCGCTTGATGCCAGGTTGGTCCCCGTGGCAGGGATAGGAAGGTGGCAGGGGAGAATTTAAGTAATTTACTGTGAAGTCCCTGTGTGATGTTGTATCTCTCAGATGCAGGCAGGTGCTGTTTTTTCTCAAAAGTTACCAAGGTCATCCTGGAAACCTGTTCATCTCATCATCTCTGACACCGAGAAGGATCCTGGGGGAGCTTGGTTTTGGCTTAAGTGGTGTGACTTTGGAGTCCAAAGACCCCAGGACATTGGCTTTCACCCTGTGATTTCTGTGGAACACCCTAGGCTAGGGGCTACCTACCCCATTCTGGGCCACCTTTGGGTGCATTTGCAAATCTAGAGCTTCTAAGATTCTCCCCTTTGTCTCCTGCAGACGTAAACTCAGTACATGGGTCCAAGCCCCTCTTTTCTGAAATACCTTTGAAAGACAGCTATGGCCTGTGTGCACTTGTGGAGGGTGGATCATGTGTGTGGTGGGTTGGGGCATTTGGAAGGGCCTGAGATACCACCACAGGTATAGTTTAGATGCCATTTTTCCTCCAAGAGGATATCGAGCCTCTGTGTGGCAATGTAATAGGTAATGGAACTTTTAAGAGGTGGAGTTTAGTGGAACACTATCCTCTTAAGTCACTGGGGACATTGCCTTGGGATTAAGGTAGTTCTTGTGGGACCCTGATTTGTTTTTGAGAGAGGATTTTTATGGAAAGAGCAAGCCAGTCTCCTTCCCAGCCTCTGCCATCCCGTCTCATAGGCACATACTCTGTCTCACACACACTCTTGCCATGATTCCATCAGTCTTGATGTGAAACAGCCAGGCATCCAGAGACCTGCTGTCTGGACTTTCAGCTTTGGAAGCTGTAAAATAAGTAAACCTCTTTTTTTGTTAAGTAATCAGACTCAGGTATTTCATTATAGCCATGAGCAATGGATGAATACAAGCCCCAAACCCAACCTGTTCAGCCAACAGACTCCCATCTGTCCAGGTCAGCTTGCAATGATCTTGCTGACTGGCTCCTTGTCACATGAGCGACTATGGTGAAGGCTTAGCATCTGTGTCCTTGTGTTACCCAACCCTGAGATGAGATGTCTAGAGCCCACTCAGGTCACTGACATTTGTGACCCCTTCTCACTGTCATCGCCAAAGCTGCTCCAGCCTCTGCCATCCCCTGAGCACATGTGACTTCTGTGTTCAGATAACTGCCAGGAAATAGGTGGTCAGTGGTCCCAGGACAGCAGCCTCTGACATAAGGCTTTCCTGGGACCCCAAAGTGGCAACTCCTGTCCTAGGCTGGCTGGGCTGGCTTGTCTCCAGCCTCAGTGGCACCTGAGCTCTGCTTCTGAGGTGCATTTGGGAATGGACGGTCATCCTGATTTAGAACGGGGGCCACTGAAACCGCCGGGGACAGGCAGAAATATGCTTCTCCGCAGATAGCCTTGGGCGGGAAGACTTCCTGACTGCGTGCTTTCTCCAGGAGTCTGGTTCCTGGCCTCAGGCAGAACAGTGAAGCCCAGGTTTCAGTACATCTCTGCTCCACATCCACTGTGTGACTGCCACCGGCTTTATCTTCCTGTGCTACAGATCCTGCATGTGGCGGCATGGTGATACCTTCAGCGGTTACCTGTAATGGCCTTCGTAGAGTAGACACACTTTGGCTTGGCATCTCTGAACATGGGGTCACTAGGCACATATCATCCCATCTCTGCCACTCAGACCACCTGTGTCTGCTCAGCCTTGCCTCCCTGCAACTGTGAGCATAACGGCTCTCTCTGTCTGTGCAAGCCACCAGAGCCTAGCTATTAAGAGTAGCACTGGTCAACGTTTTGCCCGCAGCTCTGCAGTCTGGGCTGGCATGGCTCTCTGTGGCTCTTGCCTGGTGAGTCACAGTGTCTACATTTAGCTGCAGCCCAGTGGGAGCCAGGTCTCTCTCTGCATGCAGCCTCAGTGTTTCTCCCTGTTGGTATCTCCCTGTCGCCTCTGTAGGTAGTCCCCCAGGGTGGGTGGACTTCCCAGAGGGGTCTCTTCTCTGGTTCCATGGGAGAGGATAGTGGGCATCCCAGGCCTTGCCAAAATTCAGGCTTGGCCTTGAGTCAGCATCCCCTCCATGGCTTCCTCTTGGTCAGGGGCCAAAGGCATGAACACAGAACTGCTCCTGAGAAGCCATGGAAGCAAAAGTGCAGCCGTGTGTTTCCTTGTTCTCTCTTCCTGGGACGCCCAAACATGCAGATTTACCTTTCTGGACACACTGCTGCCTCCTTAGGGCCTCTCTTGGGCCTCCAGTCAGGTGTGCCCCCGTCACTCTGCACATCAACCTGGCCTGCCTGCTTGTGTTTCACCTTTGAGTCAGGCAGGCTTAGACTTGTGTCCTCTCATCACCTCCACTCTCAGCACCTTTGGGAAGATTGGTTAGTCTCTCTAAGCTGCAGGAAATGTATGATTGTCCATTTCTTCTGGAGCTTTCCATAAGATCAGCCAGCATATTGTACAGAAATCTCTGGGCTTCAGGTCTAGAATGTGTTTTGTTCTCAGAACACATTGCTGTTCTTGGAAGCAGCTGCCACATCAGAGCCTGATAGCATCAGAGGATTTTAAACACATCCTCTGTCCACAAACTCAGGGTCTGTTCTTCCTTCCTCCTTCTGTCTTGTGCGTGCGCCTCCAGCCCTTGGCCCATGCCATGCCCTGGACTAACGGGAATGCCGTACTGTCTGTGGAAGGAATTGATCTGATATCTGTCACCCGAATGCAGGAAGAGACACTTTGAGCACGTTTGTGAATTTCAACTGTTGACACAAATGTGAAGACACTCTTTTTCTTAAAATAACCCAAATCACTGCCTGTGCTTTGGCTTATTTCAAATAACAGGCAGGGCTGCTGTTTGATGGGAAGAGAAACTGTTCTTTGAGACAGTCAGTATGATTTCCTTCACCTTTTTCCCCAAATGCACTGCTCTTGCATTTCATCGTGGTCAGGGTCTGGATGGCAGCATCAGGCTGGGCATTAGGGGCTGCTACGCCTGCTCCCCTTCGCTGCAGACAAGACTCTCGGTGTTAAATCTGCGTCGTGGCCACGTGTGGGGAGGAGGAAGTGATCGGGAACTTGCTGCAGTGAGCAGTGGGGAAGCGGAGCAGAGTCAGCCTCAGTCACACTCCTGCCGCCTCTGTCTGGGGCCCTTCAGTGAAGGATACAAGCACTCCACACACTTTCTACTTGTGTGCCTGTGAAGTGGTACTAAATCATGGAGTCTTAACAAAAGCCCTAAGAAATAAGAAACAATATATGCAAATTGCTATTCACTCTTTGACCTCAATAAATGCCCGTTATTATGGGCCAATAGACCACAATCTTTTGTGAAAGGGAAGATGCAATAAGGTACTATTGTTATTTTCATTTTAGACATAATTTAGAATTGACCAAATACTTTTCTAGGACTCTGCTTATATAAAACTTTACAACAATGATAGTGAGAGAGAGAGAGAGAGAATATACACAGGTACAGGCCCGCTTTCCCTTGCCCTCCTGTGCAGCCTGACAGCATGACGGTGATTAGCTGTCAGCTGCCCCCACATGGCTCACATCCAACACCTCTACGTCGGAGGGGACACAGTTTCTCCAAGAGTCCTATTCCTTACTGAATTGGGAAATAATCTCTCATGCTTGAACAAATGTGACGTCTCCATCCAAGCTCTGCTACCAACTCTTGCCACTCTCAGAAGTACTAGGCAGTGTGTGCGGACAAGAGCTTTCGAGTAAATGCTGAGCTTAGCTGACCTCTGTTACTGTTAGGTTCTAGGCCCAAATTCCTCTCTCCTGTTTTCTCATAAATTTCAGGAGCAGTGTGTTAGTTAAGGCATTGTGAACTTCCATGACAATTTTAGTCAAGCTTGGTAGACATTTCTTTATGTTCACCTCACTGTGCAGCATAGGTAGTTCTTCACCTTAAACCTGGGACAGAGATCTCTCATCTGCATAGTGCCTCTGTGGGCTTTGGTGACATCCAAATCCAGTAACAGAAGAGGGAAAGGAGAGGACTAGGGATGCTCGTTTCTTAACCACTTTGGTACGAGCCGCACACCATATTTTCATTCACGTCCCACCATATAGACCAGTACTGCGACCCACCCCAGGCCAAGGCCGCTGAGAAATCTTTCCTTGGGTGGGTAGAGGCTTCCTGATGGTAATCTGGCTGATCTGACAAGGGGAGCATATATTTGGGGGAATAATGAGCCAGTTCCACCACAGGCAGAGTATCTTCTTTCCATTCCACATCTGGGGAGACTGAGGCTCAGGACAAGTGAGCACATGCACTAGCAAGTGGTATATTTGAGTCAGGCAGTGTGACTTGAGGTCCACACCTCTGTGGAAGTTTGTAGCATGTGCAGGGCAGAGTCAGAATGGCAGGCACTTCTGATGAGGGGGAAAACAAACAGAGACAGCTATAAAATAACTGTATTAAATTCTTTAAGAGACAAAATAAAGCCAGTTCTATCCATTATCCAGAAGAAACTATCACAGACCACTCAGAGAGGTAAACATTTAGGGTTGGTAGCATGAAATGCTTGAGGAGATATGGCAGCACCCACTCTTGTTTTGGGATGCAAAGCTCACCACGTGAAGATTGCCTTGCCCTATCCCAGAGGATCAAGGTGCCCCTAGTTCATCCATCGTGTTCTGTCCCACCAGGAGAGAGGTTCTCTCACACCCGCTCACGAGGAGGGTATGGAAGGCTGTTTCTTGAAGTGCTGCTTCCCACACCAACAGTGGAAACAATAAAATTATCCTTCTGCTGGCCATGGTGGCAAACAACCAAACTGCGGTTAAGCCAGACAATAGAATGCAGATGCTAAGCAAAAGAACGTAGAATGATGTGAACCCACAAAAAGAATATCAAAACACAAAGTTGAACAATGAAAGCCAGTCCAGCAGAAGAATGGAGTGAGATTTCTAGTTCCAGTTCTATGCAGAAGCAGCTTGGAAGCCAGCATTCCATCCCAAGTAAAACGCTGAGATGGAAAAACCAGTAATTCTTCCTAGACACATAAGAAAGGGGGACTCAAGGGCAAACCTCTGCCCTCAAGAAAACATAAACAGGTAAGTACACAGAGCCATCTGGTACCTGAGCAGAAAGTGTCACAGGCACCAGAGTTGGAATAGGAAAACTGGAACTGCAGTAGTGAATTGCTGGGAGCTCAGTGTGGGCCAGTCGGAGAGTAAGAGGTTGGTGGTGGGGAGAGACCGCCCTCTCTGGATGGTGATCTGGGAGGCCTGCTGAAGCCAGAACTTGAAGGAGAGCTGAATCCAGCAGGGACTCGAGGGGGGTGAGCAGGTTTCCATGAGCAGCAGGAAAGATCTGGAGAGGAGCTGTGGTGCGGACCCATAGAAGGGCAACGGTCTGTGAGAGTGGAGAGGGTTGATGAGGGAGGGCTTGGCTGGCCCCTGCGAACCATGGTAGGGAATGCAACTTTAAGAGAATCAACAAGCTATTAGTGAGCTTTATGGTTTAAGAAAACTATGGCAGCTGAAATGTAGAGAAGAGAATGAGAGTCTAGGGTTCGGGGAGAACCATGTAAATCCTTCTCACTGACTCAGAGGAGGGTGGGCAGGCCTCAGGGAGGGACTCTACAGACAGCCCTTTTGGAGGTAGCATGCACAGGCCCTTCTGGTGGATTGGATGAGAAGGGCAAAGCAGGATGCAGTATGTTTGGGGATGCTCCCAAGTGGTAAATGTATCATGAGCAAGACAGAAGCAGATTCCTTGAAACTAATTACTGCAGAAGTCATCCTCCAAGGAGCTCTTCCTCTCCCAAATGCACACATGAAGCAGCATACAGAGGGATGACACAATCTAGTTAATATTTGTTCCTTCTGTGAAAAATAACTTCTCATGCATAGACGAGGTCAGAAGCAAACACTTTCTGTTCCTTAGATTTCAGAAAGTCTTGACTACAGTGTCATCTATAGAGATCATATTATAGATAATATATAGGACAAGATGGTCCCAGAATGTCTATAATTAATATGTTTAGACCATGGAATGTCAGAATTGGAAGCCTCCTTGTAGGTCCCAATGCGCCTCAACAATACCCAGCTGTTGCTCATGCAAACCCTGAGCCTGGGGCACCCTTGTGTGCTTTCTTTACTACATCTGCACATTCCTGCACTTCCTCTGAATATACCTCCCTGAGGAGACCGACTGCACTTTGCTACGGCCCAGCCATCTGCCAGCTCAATCCTTGTCCACCACCTACTGAGAAAGCAAAAGCATTTGATTTGATAATTGATTAATATCCAAAATATGTAAGGAATCCACACACCTCAACAGGAGAGAAAAACATTAAAAAGTGAGCCAAGAAACCAAATAGATAATTTTCCAAAGAAGACATATAGATGGTCAACAAATATGTGAAAAAATACTTAATCTCAATTTTATGAATCATCAGGTAAATAAATTAAAGCCACAATGAGATATTGCTTCATACTACTAAGATGGTGACTACGAAAAAGGCACAATTAAGTGCTCTTGATTATATGGGGGGAAAAGGGAACTCCTGCACACTTTTGGCAGGAATGTAAATTGTTAGCGCTAATGAAGTAGAACATACTGTTCATGTGGAGAACAACATGGAAAAACACAAAAATTGAAACTAGAGCTGCTGTATGATTCAACATTCTCCTTTCCAGGTATATATCTAAAAAGTGAAATCAATACCTCATAGAAATTATCTGTACTCCTGTGTTCATAATAGCCAAAGTGTGGTAACAATCTAAGTATCCCTCAGCAGATGAATGCATAAAGAAAATATGGTTTTACACACACACACACACACACACACACACACACACACACACACAGACCTCACAGGAGAATATTACACAGCTTTAAAAGGAAAGAAAATTCTGTCCTTTATAACAACATGGGAGAGCCCATAGGACATTATGTTAGGTGAAGTAAGGCAGACACAGAAAGACAAATACACAAATATTTCATGATCTCACACATGGAATCTAAAAAAAGTCGAAGTCATGGAAATAGAGATTGAATGGTAGTTCCTGGGCATTGAGGTAGTAGGAAGATATTGGTCAAAGGGCAAATAGTAGGGACAATTTCTGAAGATAAAATATACAGTATAGTGACTATGTGATTATGGTTAATAAGGTATTGTATTCATGAAATTTGCAAAAAGAGTCTATATTCTCATCACATACATATACAAAGGATACATATGTAAGATGATGAATATGTTGATTAGTTTGTGATAATCATTTCATAATGTACACATATATCAAATCATTGTTATGCATACTTTATACAAATTTTGTCAGTCATTCTTCAGTGAAGCTGGAAATAAAAAATTAGAAAAATGGAACAAAAATTCTTAAATAACTCTGTTTCTATAGTGTGCTGAAGCCCTCTCCTATTTATTGCAGGTTAGATTAATTAATTCTTTTGTAAAAATAATGGAGGCTGATTTAATATCATGTACATGTTTCTGCTGGGTGAATTTGGTGTAAAATACAGCAGTATAAATTTTGAATTTAATGTATGACATAATGAGTATTAAGTTGAAGGACAGATATATACATACATCTTAAAGACATCCCGAAGCAGTTTTAAACACTCATAATGGATTGTACAGTTAGTGATCAACATGGAGCTGGTTAAAATTCTCTGCTCAGTTACTAGTGCAAAGAGCCATCAGATTATTGTAGATAATTCTGTGATAGCTAAAATGAATTCTCACGGAACGGTATTAAAATGTATTTACAGGTGAGCTAAGGATGCTGTTTAGTTGAAGGGATTGACCTAAGAATCATGCTATGGCCATGTAGTGCTCCAACCATTAATGCACTAGACACATAGCTCTGTACAACTCTTTAGTGCCCATACTTGAGAGAGGGAGGGGCCTGTGGGGGTAAGGAGCAAGTGCTGATGGGAAGGATCAGATAGGTGCTTGAAGCAGGAAGGAATGGGGAGTGGGATGGAAGAAAAGGTGGGAGTGAGACATAGTCCTATTACTATCATTCAAAATTGGACATAAGAACTCTAAATCTAGGGTTATTACCCAGAGACGGAAACCTAGGGACACAGCCACTGTGTTATGTGTACAATAACATTTTCATGACATTTTTATTTATAGCCATTAAGGCAAGGTAGCATGTTCAGGAGAGTTCAATCTATAATCCTAGAAATGTAGGATCCTTGTTAGGGCTTTCCAGTAACCTGGCTGGGACAGTGTTTAATTGGGTGTTTAATTGTGTTCCAAGCTCAGCAGAGAAGGAAGCTGTGTACCCAGATGGAGACTCGTGGCTATTTTGAGATGGAAGCAGAGAGAGATGCCTGCCTGCACTTTCATCTGGGAGGAAGATATGTGCTCTTACATAAGTAAGAACTGTGTAATTCTGAAGTGTTTCACACACTTGATTTTTGTTTGATTAATGGTATGCAGTTTTTTCTTTGAGTTAATCAAACTCAAGAGCTGTCTGTGGACTTGGAAATTCTTTTGTCAGTTTTCAACTATTTGCATTAGCAGAAGCAGAGTCAGAAGGAAGAATGAACACATACTATGCAGCTAGGTCACTTTTGGGGTTTAAATCCAAATTTCCCAACTTCCGGCCAGAGGAGCATGGAATGGAATTGGAAATGTGTGTCAAACGGGTTTTACGGCATGGTGGAAGAGGAGGAGGGCTCTTTATTTGCTGCCTGGAAAGGAATCATAAACTGGACACTTGACCAAAGCAACAGTCCAGATCCCTGGGAGCCAGCCAAGGTCTTGCAATAAGCTGAAATTCTCCTACTCATGAAAAAGTGCTAGATTCAGGGAAAGAAGAGTGGGGTCTGTGATGTTCTTAAACAATGTTGCTCCCGCTCTCTCCCCAGTACCCTTCTCCTCATGGTTCTGTCTGTGGAGTAGTTCTGATAGTCTGGGGCAGGCTACAAATTACCAACCGCTTCACTGTCAGAGGGTTGGAACTCTTGGAGTGGAAGGCAAAAAATCCCTGCCTATCAAATTGTCCAAATCAGGACTGAGCAATCTTAGTGGCAAGTGAACGAGTATGACCAGCCGTACTATTAGCCTGAAATGGTTTGTCTAGTAGGAACAAGCACTAGTTTGGCCAGGAACTTAATCAGAACATACAGAAAAGAGGCAGTCACCCTCTCCCCATATCCTAGCCTGCCAGGAGCCTGCCACAGGCACAATGATGTGAAAGTGCTCAGTACAGAATAGGAGTGGGGCAGGCCCGACATCTGCCTGGGCTCCACACGCTCACCTGAGCCCAAAGGCAAACCTTTTGGCAGCTATTTGGCCATACATTCTGACCAGTCGTCAGTTGCAGAAGCAAGCGTAACCCCTAGAAGTTGAGGTGATACCAACAATAACCTGAAAGTCCTCAAAATGATGAAGAGTCCCTCCCTGCCACACACTGCAGAGGAAACCTCCATCTCAGAGTCAGTGCAGGAGAGATATTCCACAGTGGTGAAAGCTACCTTCTTTGAAGGAAATTCAATCCAGAGCATAACCACATATTGCCAACTAGATCCCATATTACTCTGATACTAAGGCCAGATGAAGACATACAAGAAAAGAAAATGGCAGGTGATTATTTGCTAATGGTGCAAAAATCATTAGCAAAATGTTAGCAGATGGAATCTAGCAGCATATAGAATGGACCAAATGGGCTTAATTTAAAGAATAAATCAAACCTACAGTTGGTTTAACATCTACAGTTTAACTAAAGAAGTAAACTCTATTGATGAATAAGGACAAAATTTGTGTGACTAACTCAGTAGATGCAGAAATAGCATTTGACAAATTCATCATCCACTGAGAAGTGAAAACCTTGATAAGCTAGGAATAGAGAATTTACCCAACTTGGTGAAGAGCATTTACCAAAACCCCTCAGCTGGCATCATGATTAATGGGAGAAGAATGAGGCCTTCTCCAGATAGGAAAAACAGAAGGACATCCACTCCTGCCACCTCTTCAACAAGTACCGGGGCTTCCATCAGCATAACTACAGAACAATGACAAAATTACAGGCATTGAGAAAGAGAAGAAGTAAATCTATCTTTACTGAATGATGTGATCTTCTATAAGGAAAATATTATTCAGAAAAAACTGCCAGATATAATAAATAACTTTAACAATGTTGCATAGTACAAGATACATATATATATATGTACATATAAAACACACACACACATATATATATAGTATTTATATAAATGAGCTTGAACAACCTGAAAATAAAATTAGGAAAATGATTCTATTCTCAACAGCATCAAAGATATGATATATTAGGATTAAATTTTCAAAAGGAAGTACAGGACTTGTCCTTTGAAAGCTGTAACATATTGCTAAGAGAAATTGAAGAACTAAATAAAGACATTGCATAATCATGGTATGAGGACATAACAGCAAGACGACAATTTTCCCCAAATTGCTCTGTAGAGTCAGTGTAACCGCTGGCAGACTTTCCTAATAGAGACTGACAAGCTCATCATAAAATTTATAGGAAAATACAAAGGACCTAACCAAAATTATTTTGGAAAAAGAAAGTTGAAAGACTTACTCTACCTTACATCAAAATTATTGGAAAACTATCATATAGTAATCAAAACAGTATAGTATCTGTGTAAATTAGGCCTACAAATTAATGGAACAAAGTAGGAAGACCAAAACTAAAATCTCGCATATTTGATTAAGAAATTTCCATCAAAGGTACAAAAGCAATTAGTAGGGGAAGGGGCTGGGGATTTAGCTCAGTGTTTAGAGTGCTTGTCTTGCAAGCACAAGGCCCTGAGTTCGATCCCCAGCAACAACAACAAAAAAAAAAAAAAAAAAAAGAAGAAGAGCAATTAGTGGAGAACAGATAGTCTTTTCACCAATAGTGGTAGAACAATTTCATAACCAAATGCAAATATATGTAGTGATCAAAATATACAGTGAATGTTTAAATTTTTAAAAATTCCTTACTTTAGTAAATGACACCATTAATCCTCCTCAAAATACTTCCCCCTTTCCTTGAACACACTTATTTCATCATTCTTGTCACTTTCTGAAGCAGTTCTGGAAGTCCTCTTACATGAGCATCTTTATTTTTATTTTTATTTTTATTTTATTTTAATGGTACATATTAGATGCACATAGTGATAACATTCATCATAGGGGATTTGTACCTGTACATTACATATATTGTTGCTTCTTTTTTTCCCATTCTCCTCTCTTCATGAGCATCTTTAGGGTGTGATCAAAAATAGAGGGAATGCTACTGCCCAGTGACATCCACCTGAAAAGCCTGGCTCATAAAAATAATATGGTGTGTCCTCATCCACTATATTGAATGGATATGGCACCATGCAACTTCTGGATCTTCCCCAAAGTTAAAAAGACCATGAAAGGTAAATGTTCTGAACTGATTCAGGACACTGAGGCAGCCATGACAGTATACCTAAAGACACTAAGGGAACAGGACTTTCAGAACTGCTTCATAAAATAGCAAGAACAATGGGATCAGTACTTGAAGTAAAGGGAAGTATTTTGACATGGGTTAATGATGTCTTTTACTGTAATAAACTTTAAACATTCACCTTATGTTTCCATCAGACCTAATATTCTTATTACACGCCACTCAAAAATGAACTTAAAATGTAAACTTCATGTAAGTGACAAAAGTAGAGAAATTATAGAATATTAGATAAATTCTTCACAACCCTGAGTTAAGCAGAGTTCTTAGATACAAAAATAAAGACATGATCCATAAAACAAAATGGATACTTATGACTTTGTTAAATTAAAAACGTTCTCCACAGGTATCATTACAAAATGAAGATACAGAATGTAGGCTAAGATTATGTATTTTAAAATCATATTTCTGATAAAGAACTTGTATCTATAAATCATAGAAAACCCTTACAACTCAATGAAACAGCTCAATTTAAAAATGGGCAGATGGGGGTTGGGGATTTAGCTCAAGTGGTAGAGCAGTTGTTTAGCAAGTACGAGGTCCTGAGTTCAATCCTCCCCAAAAATGGGCAGAGAGTATGAATAGCTATTTCATGAAAGAAAATATACAAATGGCTAAAGAGTGCCCCCAAAATATGCTCTGCATTTTTAGCCATCAGAGAAATGCTAGTTAAATTCATGATATGCATAGAAGAATGGCTACAATGAAAATATAGACAGTACAAAGTGCTGTCAAGAGTAAAGAGACATTTCACTTACATAGTGTTCCAGGTCCATCCGTTTTGTTCTGTGTGGTGGGGTATCTTTTTTTTTTTATGACTGAATACATTTCTATTGTGTATATTTACCACAGTTTCTTTGTCTAGACTGATACCGTATCTTAGCATTTGTGAATAGTGCAAGCAACAAATGTGGGTGTTCAGGTGTCTCTTTGATACGCTGATTTTGTTTCTTTTGTATATATATCCACACATAGGATGGATGGGTCAGGTGGTCATTCTACTTTTATTTTTTAATGAACATTCCTGCTGTTCTTCATAGTGACTGCTGCACTAATCTACATTCCCACAGACAGTGTGTAAGAGTTCCCTTTCTTCACATCTTTGTCAGCCTTTTTTTTTTTTCTTTTTACTTTTTGATAGCCATTCTAACGGGGGTGAGATGACATTATGATTTGACTTGTTTCTCTGAAAAGGCCAATGACATTGAGGGATTTTTCATAAATTTGTCAGTCATTTGAGTTTTCTTCTCTTGAGAAGTAACTATTCACATCCTTTGCCTACTTTTTAAAATTGGAGTTTTAATTATTTATTATTTTATTTATTTATCTGTTATTTATTTGTATTTATTTGATTTTAAAAATTTTCATATATATATTGCATCTCAATCTTTTGTCAGATTAATAGAAAAAATTTGTAGTTTATGTATTAACTTCGCTGATTGTTTGCTTTGTTGTGCAGAAGTTTCTTAGCTTGATGTAGTTCCATTTGTCTATTTTTGCTTTTGTTTCCTGTGCTTCCGGGTCTTATCCAAAAAAAAATAGTCATTGCCTAAACTAATGTCTTCAAAGTGCTTCCCTTATGTTTTCTTTTAATAGTTTTAGCGTTTCCGATCCTACAATTAGTTATTTGACCCATATTTTTGTGTGTGTAGGGTGAGATAGAGGTCAAGTTTCTTTCTTCTGCATATGGATAGCCAGTCCTTTCTCCAATGTATGTTTTTTAGCCCCCTTTTCAAGAATAAGTTGGCTGTAAATTCATGGGCTTATTTCTGGGCTCTCCATTCTGCCTCCGTTTTTATGAAAATACCATACCATTTTTATTGCTATAGTTTGTAGTATTTTTGAAGTCAGGTTGTGTGATGCCTCTAGCTTTGCTTTTTTGGCTCAATATTTATTAGACTGGGGTTTTTTTGTGCTTCTGTATGGGATTTAGGATTTTTTTTTTCTAATTCTGTGAAGAATGTCTTTGGTATATTGATGGGGATTCCATTCATTTAGAGCAACTGAAATGAACTTGGAGGACATTGTTTTAATGGCTTTAGAATATAGAACATCACCCTGAACAAACAGAGGATTGTTTCTAGCGTGGTTGGTTTGAGAAACCCAAGATGGAGGGTTTTCCAGTTGTGGATGCATCTTTTCATCATCAACTTTTGAGTGACCTATCAAAAAATATAAATCATTTGACCACTGGGGTAAAAAGAGAATGAAAAGAACTGGAGTCCTCTCACACTGTGTGTGAGAATACACAGTGAGGGAAGGACGCCTGACACAAAGACTGTATGCTATGGGATTTTATGTCTATGACATATCTGGAAAAGGCAAATTTATAGAGAGAAAGTAAAAGGTAGTTGGTTTCCTGGGACTGAGAGTGAGATCTGGGGTGGACTGGGATCAGAGGTGAGGGAGATTTGAATGTGATAGGATGTTCTTCACTTAGTTTGTGGTGAATGTTGTTCAAATCTGCACATTTACTAAAAATCACTGCACTATATGCATATGCTGGTGAATTTTAGGAAGCCCTCATGCTGCATCAAGAAAGCTGTTTAGGCAACACCACAGTTTCTCTTCCTGTGAGGTAGGAGCAGGAACCCTCTGTCTTCTGGTGCCTCTTCCATGACCTATCATCAGGGCAGCACCCACCACTGAAGTAAAGTCCTACAGGCTCCTGGGAGCCCTGCCATCTCTGTCCAGCAAAGTGTCCTTTCTCCTTTCTCCAGACATCTGCCACACATTTTTTTAAAAATAGATTTTGATTAAGATTTATTGAAAATTACACAAATTTACAGGCCATTATACAAACTTACAGACCACAATACTTTGTGACTTTTGCTTATGACAATGAGCAATGTAAACAACCACATAGATGCAGCATCAAGTCACAACTACATAAAGTTACTGTAGTACCTAGCGTACGTGTCACTGTTTTAAATTTGCATTATTACATTCTTGTTTTTAAGATATCACTATTCCTCTCAATTCCCATTTCCCTCCCCCTTTGCCCTCTTCTTGAAGAAAAGGGTAAACAATGGATATAAAAAGGCAAAGGATAAACTAATAGGCAAAGGGTCCAAGGCATCAGCCACATGTCCTCATGACTTCCTGCCTTCCTGGGGGCCCTGCAATGGGTACTCACCTGGTTCGACTTTGTCCACCAAGACTTTCAGTCACCATGTAGTCCTGACGTGATTCAAAGACCAGACTTTCAGCTTCGCTAACGACCTTATCTCCTTTATTCTCTTTTCTGAATCCTCTACTGTTTTAGTTACTTTTCTCATCGCTGAGACACAATACCCAGTATCCCACAAGTTGAAGGAGGAAGGGTTTATTTTGGTTGACAGTTTGTAGAGGTTTTTAGACCATAGTCAGTTGGCTCTAAGGTAGGGTGGCATAACGGAGGAACCTCATAGAGGAGAAACAGTCCATGGCAGAGCAGGCAGAAGGCAGCAAAGCAGCAGCAGCAGCAGCAGCAGCAGCAATAGCAGCAAGTCTCCTTTTCCCTTTTATCCAATCCAGGCTACAAACATTTTGGGTGGTGCCCTCCCACACCTAGGGTAGGCCTTCTCATTATCCACACCCAGAACTATGCTAATCCAACTATGGGACGAAACCAGATATCATACCCTCTTAATCCATATTCATACCCCCTAGATCCAACCACATCTGAAAAGCCCCACCTAAGAGGGCATGAGGCTTTGAGGGGACATCTAGATAGAAGTCATCTTTTATCTTTCATCTTCCACAGGCTCTCCAAAGAAGTGCTTCCAAGGTTTTCTGTTGTGGAACACATGAGGATGTTCTACTAACCTTGGTGGACCAATGAAGCTCATTGGTTAGAGGTAACTGTCTCGAGAACATGTTTTCTAGGTCCTCAAGCTGAGAAACTCATGACAGCCACTGAGTCTGACATATGACCCGGAGGCAAAAGAGTGACATTCCCAGAGGCACAGACTCCCCTAGATTTAGAGAAAGACACATTATGAGCCTGACTGTGTTACAGACAAGGTCCACTTGTTGTTCATTTGTCTTGAATCACAAGTCTCCAAGATGCTGTGAAATAAGCTGTTACATGAAAAATGGAAATGTCAGCAAAGTCATCTATGGGAAAACAATTGGCATTTCTGGAAAGGAATGAGTCCAGTCACATTCTGGGTAATATGCACTCTCTAAATGTGCCTAGAACACCGCTGCAGGATATCAGGGCCACAGTATCTCACACATATTCAACTGGGTGGTCTCCAGGGCCCACAATAAGCAAATTGTGTGGCCTCCTTATGAGACCTGCAGTTGGCACACTGAAAACTCTAGAAGAGTGGAGGGCATTTTTTGTTTTTAAATATTAAAAACTAATTTAAAGCAGACTCCATAAGTGCTGAACTTCTCCACCTGGCTCCCCTGAGACTGTTCTTGACCACTCTAAGTATTTAAATCGAATCTTCAAACATTGCAATTATTGGCTTTCCCCTTCAACTGTAATACATTCTGTAAAAGCTGCATTTATGGAATACAGATTCAGAGGAGATGGATTTTCAAAGCCTGATGTCGCTAAGTCTAGACAGTACAATATTCTGACAGGAAAGCATTAACATGCAGTGATACAGTCTGAGAGTTCTCTCATTTTTCTTTCTTAAGCACATTTTAAAGAAAATCACCTGACCAGAAGGGTTTGGGAGCCAGGCCTCCCCAGAGCAGCAGATCCCAGTCAATGGTGATCATCTGTCCACCTACCCACATGCCTGGATGGGCCTCCAAACAGTGGCCTGCCCTGGGTACACTCCCACATAGAGCAGGATCATCAGTCACCTCTGATTTCCTTCTCCTTGCTCCTGCAGCCCCAGGTGATGTGTGGCCAGCAAAGTGGGCTCTCACATTGACAGACTGTAACATGGGGCTACCCTTTAAGAGTACTGCGCTCTCAGCTACTGGGTATGTAGAGTTAGGCCTAGTGATGCTTTCTGGGATGTTCCTTGTGAAATGCTGCTGTCAGACATGGGATAAGTGTGCTGCTGCAAAATTGACCCAATTGCCTGAAATATCAGCTGCTTCCTCCAAGGAGGGTCATAATTCAAAAAAATAGGTTAGGTAACAGTATGATCAAATCAAGTATGTCAGAGCAAGTACTTAACTGAGGTTACTTCTACTCATTCATAGTAGAGTGAGAAAAATGATTTGAGTACAACATTTTGTCAGAAAATTTTTTTGTGTGTGTCAGAAAATTTTTAAACAAAAAATTTAAATATATAAAAATATATGTCCCGATTTAGGAAAGCTTAATATTCAAAGATCCAAATCCGCAATTAGAAAGAGTTACATTTTGCTTTATATAAAGATTCTTTGGTTTAATTATGCCACCTATCAAAGCAGCCTTAATGGAACAGCTTTAATGGAATGAAATGTTTAAAAAACCTTAACTCTGAACCAGTGAGGGTATAAAAGACTGGAATACAGGGGAATTATATTATGGATTTTAAAACAGAGATGCAGAGAAAGCCAATACGATGTTATAATATTCCCTTAATCCCACCTTATCAGAGGTTTTATTTTCCGAAGTCTTGGCTTCCTAGAGTCAATCTTGGTCCAAAAATATTAAACAGAAAATCGCAGAAATGAACAATTCACAAGTTTTACATTGTAATCACCCTGGGCAGTGTGATGAAATCTCCCAATGCCCTGTCCTGCCCTACTGGAATTTGGTAGCCATCTCTCCATTCCATCAACTGTGGTAGGTATCATAGTGCTCGTGTTCAAGTGATGCTTATTTTATTCAGTAACAGCATCAAGTGCAAGAACAGTGATGCTGGCAATTTGGATGTGGCAGAGAAGCCACAAAGTTCTTCTTTTACATGAAAACATAAAAATTCTTGGCTTAAGGAAAGAAAGTTGTTGCAGAAGTTGCTAGGATCTATAGTAAATTACTGTTATTACTCTCTTAATTTATAAATTAAACCTTATCATAGATATGTATAGGAAAAACATAGCATGCATAGGGTTTGGTAGTATCTGAGTTCTCAGGCACCACAGAGAGTCTAGAAACACATAAGAGGGGTTGCTGTTCAAATAAGCTCTGACATGTGTGCATCTGATGGCTGTCCTGGTTACTTAGCAGTCTCCAAGGTGAAATCAGGGCCTTGCTAGTCAGTCTACATGGTGCATTTTCTTCTCCATAAACAACAGAGCTGGAGCTGAAGGTAAGAGTAGTGGGCCCCAGCTGCGGCCCACTAGTTAACCTCCTATCCTTGGTCTGTCTCCAGACCCTTCCTGGTCTCTCTCCAACTACAAAATCATCATTGGCTTCCTGGTAGGCAAAGTGTGAAAATAAGTCTGAATATCATTTCCATACACTGCACCTTCCCACATCATCTATGTGGCTGCTTACAGGCATTTCTTCACGGAGCAGACAATTTGTACTGCTGAAAATTAGTTTCCCCTAAGTTAACTGTGCCCAATTATAATCTGAAGCATGAGGTTTAGTGGCAGTTTGCATTTCTGTTGTTGCTTGTAATAAAGGCATTCATACTGAGACAGGATGGCCAGTCATAGGCTCTGACATTTGGTCAATGATTTTAGAATAAGTAACACACTCGCAAAAGAGTATTAAAAGTCAGACTATCATGATCATGAGACCCATACGCATATTCCAGAACACTGCCCTAGAAGTGAACAGAAAGGAGAAAGCATCTTTTCTTTAGTTAAGAACAAGTTCAAAGTGGTAGTAAAGGTGAATCATGGGAAGTGGCCATGGGCACCAGGGCTGCAGATGCTCTGACTGCTGACCAGGCCCTGAAAGACTGGCTGTGCTAGAGGTCCTGGTACATATTCATCACCAGGAAGTATTATGATATGGTATAGAGACACTGCAGATAAAGGTGTGCTGTGCCCGATGTTCTCAGAAAATCTGAAGAAAGATTATTTCTGTCATGACCAGACACCAAAATAGACACTTTGAGGTTTTTAATCCCTGTAGCTGCCTAGGATGTTGGTAATACCTTCCATCCTACAGATGTGTACATGCAGGCTGCAGGTCTGACAAGCAAGGCCGAGTTTATGCTGCTATTCAGTGACAGGCTTGGGGTGAGGTTATCAGGGTTCAAGTCCACAGATGGGTCTGCCCAGAAGCCCAAAGGAGTGCTCAGCTGTAAGGATCCAGTTGATGGAGTGCTCCGTCTTAGTGCCCTCACCCCAGATATGAGGCACCTGGAGGGATGAGGCTGGAGAGCCAGTGCCCTTAAAGACAGACCCAGCCAGGAGAGTGGAAGGAATTCTAGGGAGGGGAAGGAACAAGGTGCATTCGGAAGAGGCACAGGAGTCAGAGACAGGAAGGAGAGGAATGAGAATTGGGAGTTAGTGTTCCAATGGTGGGTGCTGGTCTGCAGAGGCCCTCAGTTTAGAGTAGGGCCAGGTACTGACTTCAAAAGGACAATGGAAAATGTAAAATGTGCTCAGTTTTCTATAAGAGATATTTGGTTGTTCATCTGCAGAGCGTCCTGGGCCATAGGAAACATGGCCCACAAGTCTGTTGCTGACTGAGCATTTGGGTGGCTCTCACGACGTGGAGTCCAGGCAGCACTGTAGAAGTAGGAACAGTAAGTACACCTTCAATCCTTGAAAGTCAGTAGCTACTTTTTCACAGGACAAACAGCCCGCAGAGCCTTCAGTGATAGCTAGTGAAGATATCTGCTGATAGCTGCTGACCAATGGGTCAGCAAGAAGCATGAGTGAGGGCCTGAGAACTCAGCCATAGCTCAGGCTGACTCCCAACATCCTTGGACCGAGGCCTAGACCTCAGGTCCTGTCCCCAACAGAGCCCTGCTCAGCCAGGTTTCTGTGATAGTAATGGCATCAGGTGCATGAAGGATGAGCAGGGCCCTGCCCTAATAAGTGGGCAGTGAGCAGCTTTGGTTATTTTGAGGGTCTTTGTTGCTCCGATTGTTCCCTATTCCTGTCCAGCCACATCATCATGCTCCTGCTTCTCTGCAGGCCCTAAGAGCACCCATTGAAAAGTCTACTTCATCATTTGATGGCTCTCAGGCCACTCCTCTTCACTCTATGGGATCTCTGTGTCAATTCTGGAAAGGGCTAGACCCATCAGGGCCATTGCTGTCCTTTCCCTGGCTCTTGGACTACA
Source organism: Hystrix cristata (assembly GCA_004026905.1). Taxonomy (NCBI): domain Eukaryota; kingdom Metazoa; phylum Chordata; class Mammalia; order Rodentia; family Hystricidae; genus Hystrix; species Hystrix cristata. Next base: position 18,894 of record PVJO010005107.1, on the reverse strand, counting down.
CATGTCCTCATGGGGACATTCTTTCTGAGTGTGGAGGTCCTGGGATCACGGTGGTTGGACCCATTGTTTTCCCAGATGTGGGCCCTGAATCAAGGCCCTAAGATGCAGTCTTAGGGTGGCACCTGGGCAATGGGGACAGTAAGTCATTAGTTGGCTTGGGAAGGAACCAAGCATCCTTGTGTTGTGGTAACTGAGGGGATAAATCCTGTCAACAAGGTGGGGTAGGGGGCTCACTTTGGTCTTTGGAAAATAACAAGGTTTATACAAATGTACAAGAAGAGAGGCAGTGGAATGATACAGCTTTAAAAAGTGAGAATAAAAATGTAAGAGCACTATGTTTGTAAAAACAACTGATGTGCTTTTCTCTTTTTAAATGCACGAGTGTTTCTTTGTTCAACCCAAATCGCCTATTTCTGTTGGGACAAGGCATACCCCTATACCCCAGCATTCTGTATTCACAGCGCCCTGCTCAGCAGGGCTTGGCTGTAGTCTTAACTTGCCTCCCAGGCCACTGTCTGCCCCTGGTCTTCTTGGAGGCTCCCTGTGCTGGGAGCAGCCAACTCTGGGGAAATACTGCGTGCCCAAGTCCTGCCTGGATACTCTGCTGTTCACGGGGAGGGCTCCCTTTGCAGAGAACCATTTGGTGCTTTTTTTTTTTTTCCATTTTTCTTTTTAAAGCATGGAAAGGCAGAAAAATGTGTGGCTATTTATTGGGAACCTCTGGACAGGAGGCACCCATCTGAACTCCCATGTCTCTCTGGGGGCAGCCCTCCCCAGGATCACACACCCCTTTCCTGAAACCAAGGTTTTGACTTCAAAAGGACAATAGCAAATGTACAATGTGAGGTGAGAGACATTTGGTTGTTTATCTAAAACATCACATGGGCACCATGTTGTGTTAGGCCCACAGCTGTATGTCCATACTCCTCTACAAACGGCTTTGTGTCTGCATTGTGACTTTCGCTGTGTTTCGGAGAATGCATCATATTTGTTTGGTCAGCTTTCTGGTTGTTGGGATAAAATACCTTACATGTGCAACCAAAAGGAGGAGAAGTTCATTTTGTTTACCATTCTAGAGGTTTTAGTCTGTGGCTGGCTGGCTCCAAGGCAGAAACATTATGGTAGAAGTTACGGCGGAGAAAGCTGCTCACTTCGTAACCTCCAGGAAGTGGAGAGCAGTGGAAAAGCCAGAAAGAAAGGTCCAGGGACCAGATATATTCTCCAAGGTCATACCCATGACTACCTGGACACACATATAAGTGTGCTCTGCTGATCCCCTAGCCATCTCTGAAGCCAATCAAGTGGAAAATCAAGCTTAATCATCACAGTAGTGTAGGGAATTTATAAATGCAGACTTATGAAGAATGTGAAGTTTTCCTTATAATCACGTTCCATATTAGAAAATAAGTTTTGAAAAACTTAGCTGAATTCTTAACATTGCTGCCTTTTCTGAAGTTACAGGAGCAGCAGAATGGAACTTTGGAAAGGAAGCTGAAGTTCATGGGCAGCTCCAATAATGCTCTAGAAGTGCTGGAGAAAGCGCTGGGGCACATTAATTGGGAGTTGGGATATATTCCTTGCTTCTGATACAAGGATTAGTAATTTAAGCCACAAGACAGTCAACAGCAGAGACTTAGACCTTTTCGAATTAGAGATGGGTTTTTTAATATAATTTACGTTCATGAGGATACAAATAAGGAGATCCTTCAACAACTTTTCCTTAGAACAAAAAATCCCTACAATATTGTAGAAATTCAATACGATCGTAAATAATGACATTTAATTATTTTAAGCTATACAGATATAAACCCATATTTGCAATTATATTTATGATCATATGTAAAATTTTATAAAACTATAAATATGTAAAATGTGCAGAGTGGCTTATGCCTTATGTTGGGGGGTTTTCTACCTTTCCTGTTCCTTCTGACTATAGTATTCCCAAAGTTCAAATGGTGACTGATATAAGGCGGTTGCCCCAAAATTGTTCTTAAAATGTTAGATGATCATCTCCATCCTGAAATAGCTGTCCTTCTGTCCACACTTAATGGCTGATGCATAAGTCACCAGCCCTGTGAAACAAATATATCTGACCAGTAACACCTTTAATCCTGGACAATTGAATCAGCTTTATTAACTTGTTACTGTTTGTCCAAATCTCTCTGCAGACTTGGTGAGAGCAGAGCACGTTGATTGCATTTGAATCTACTTGGACCTTCATTTGTTCTTTTTCTAGTTGAATTACAGTGCCAGGAAGATGACAAGAGTGAGACACAGTTCTTGGCACTGGCATTCTGATTACCTCAATGACCCTTTAGAGTTCTCTGCAAATCCTGGTAGAGTCCAGGGCCAGGCTGTCTTAGTGTCAGATGATAAACTGAGGTTTGGGCTTGGGAATCAGTGGTAGGGGACTGGAATCTGTGAAAGATACAGGGTGGTCCATGTCTCAGCTTCTCACTCCAGTAGTGATGTTGCCTGCCTGTTACATTGCCTTTCTCTAATGCACCAGCACCTTCTGCTTCTGACACCTACACACACATTATGAATGCTTAGCACCTTATCAAAACTCTCTTCTACCTTCCTATCATGCTATCTATCTTGATAATTTTTTTTTGATCTAACTTACACAGCCTGAATCCCCAAAATGTGTTTTGCCAGCTGGCATGGCTTTATTGTGCTATACATCATGATGGTGACATTGCTAGTGACTAAGTAGCAGCAGTTACAGATGGCGGTGATGCATTCTTGGAGACCTGGGCTGGGAAAATTATATCGAACTCAGTTCTTTAATGCTCCTTCTATATTTGGTTTTGAAAATGATAGAATATCAACCAGTGTATTCTGTAATTTTCAAACACTAATAATGCCAAAAGGTTTTGTTTTCTCATTAAAGATGAATGGCGTTGCCATTTAAATAGATCACTTCCAATAGGTCCTTGGGACTTCGCTCAAGTAATTATTAAAAATATTTTCTTGTGCAGTGCAGACCGACCACATCTGGCTTCATACACAGTTTCAAGGAAGTGGGCCAGACTGGTTAATTGCTTCCTACCTGGCTGGCATTGCTGTGGGAAGCTCATTTCCCACCTGGCCCCATAAGGCCACAGTGAATCTGGAGAAGGTAAGCATGCAACTCAGAGGGGCTCTGCCAGAGATCCCCATGGACTTGGTCTTTATCTGAAAATCTGACGGTCTTCCTTCCTCCACTCTATCATACTGTTACTAGTACACCTTTCTCACCCCAACTCCACCTGTGGGGGACCCGCCCAGCTCCACCCACCCACCCTGACACATCTCTTGAGCATTTGAGCCCATTCTGTGTTAGCAACAAATCTCCAAGTTGGGCCCTGAACTGAGGGATGATGATGCAACCCTTCTGCTTGGAGATAGTTTCTGAACAACTGTACTGAAACCTGGCTTCAGGAAGAAAAGCCAATTTTAGTTCCTGTCCTTGGCGAATGCCAGCAGTCCCCATGATATTTTGAGGACTAGACCCCCATCCCTTTCTCGTTCCATGCATGGCTTTCACCACGTAGCTCTGTCTGCCCCGCTAAATTTGTCTGGCCAAGTGTTGAATGGTCCAGCTGTGGCTGAGCCAGTGGAGTCAGTGATGAACATGAAAAAAGAACCCCCAGCCCCATACTGGGGTTGACCTGGCACACAGGCACCCCCCAGTCCCCAACCCAGTGTGCCCAGCATTGAGGACGCAGAAGCTTGGGCGCAGGCCTCCTCACTTCCAGGGTCCTGCGGCCTGTGTCCTGCCCTGGTGTGTGGCTCCCCTCGTCCAGGGTAACTGGGCTCTGCTTCTTCACACTCAGTGTCGGAATCTGACTCTGGTACTACTCTCTCCAGCCCTCAAAGGGAAATTAAATGACAACGTGACTGTGCAAGATTGGAAAAGCACCCGTGGGGAGGTGCCCCTTACTCCACCTAGAGGATGAAGGATGGAGAGGAATCAGGGTCCCGGCCTCAGCAGGAGGTAGGGGACAGCACTGCTCTCAGCCAGCCTTCACTGGACGGCCAGCTTGCTCTTCACACAGGGACTTTTGTTTAAAAATGTGAACAACACAGAATTTGTTACTGAAAACCTTCCACTTTGCATTAAAAGTATAATTAAGACTTTTAATTAGTTCACATGAGGCTGCAGGTGAGTGTCATTAGCACATCTCCAGTGTGCAGCTAGAACTTTAAAATGACTATGTTTTCCCCCTGTGCTAAGTCTGATCAACTATAGGCATTAAACTTTTTCCAATTTAGAGTTGAGCTGCAAGTAATCAAATTAGTTACGTTTGTTTTGAATTTGAGGAATTAGAGCCCAAAGTCCTGGCTCCAACTCAGGCTCTGATAATGAGGTACAAGAGCCACAGGCTCCGTGAGCAGAGAACAGAAAACTGCCAGGAAGGAAGAGAATGTGCCTGGGAAGGCCCGGAGCTGCTCAGAAGCGCTTGATTAAATTCCATGTATGCTTATAACAAGTAAAATATTCAAAAATCACTTTGGGGAAGGGGAAGTCCTGGTGATGGCTCTGCCAGCTCATGGCTCCGTGTCCCATACCTGGAGGGGCAGCAGCCAAAGGCTCATGTGCCAACGCCCAGGGAGCAGGGACTCTGCAGAGGGGCGCAGAGCCCATCACACACCTGCCCTGGACCAGTCCAGGCTTCTTACACACGCTGCAGACTATAGCTTCAATCCGTAAATCCGTCCCTCTCACACACGTCTGCATAAAAGAAATAAAGGAATCAAGAAATCATAAAAGTGTCAAATGTAGTTGAATATGCAAGAAGGGATTTTAGAGTTAAGAACATGAGTTTAAATGATTGTATGTATTTCCCTTCCCACACCTGTTTTCAATCTCCACAAGCGACAGGGGAGCCCTCTGCTCACCAGGCGGCTCACCTGTTGGTGCTTAAAGCCAGTAAGATTCCCACCCTCTCCGTCACTCTCTAGACTGGTTCTCGCTTCACCTCGGCGGCATCGGGTGTGTCCTTGCTCTCTACTGCTCCCCTGGCCTTGCCACCATTGTCTCCCTTCAGGCCCACCCCCTGGGCTTCCTCCTTCCACCTCCTGGGCTTTCAGCTCGCCATTCCCTCTCTACTTCAACCTCTCTGCCGCTGATTAGGGTGGGAGTCGGGGGTCCACACTACTTTCCCCTATTTGAAGTGGCAGCATCCCAAGATCACAGCCTCTGGCTCCCTGGGGTTTAGCCATGGGCAGTCACCAGAGGGACAGAGTGGGAGAGGAGGAGAAGAGAATTGGCTTCTTTCTTTCCTCTCTTCCTCCCCTCATCTATGCCTTTCTCCTTTCCCCCCCCTCCTCCCTTCCTTCCCTCCCCTTCCCTCCCCTCCCCTTGCCTTTGCTTGCCTTCCCTTCTCTTCCCTTCCCTTCCCTCCCCTCCCTCCTCCCTTCTTCTCTTCCTTCCCTCCTTTCTGGCCGGGTCAGCATGGGTGATTCAGCTTACGTCCCAAAGGCCATAGTACCTTTACTTGATACTCCTCTGATTGTGCCTAAATGAGAGGGACCAGGAAAGGGCCTTGGGACAATGGCATTTTAATTGATCAGGTGATGCTGGGCTGGCAAGATCAGAAACAGGTGGCATCTATGTGCACAGCTGAGGGCCTTTGTTAAGGCCCTCAGGCACATGGCTAAACCCAGTGATGGGGTGGAGTGGCCAGCTATAAAATTTGGGTAGCTCACTGCAAATGACAACTTGGGGTCCCTTGTCGAAAAGCTGTTAAGACTTCTAAATGGCAATAATAGAACATTAGCCAATCTCGGGCATCCTGATCCCAGGGCCCGGTTCCTCGGTGAGGGTCCTGGTCTCTGATCCTGACCCGCAGGAGGAATAAATGGGTGTTCACTAGTCAAATGTGGGAATCAAGAGAGCTTGGGATTGGTGAGGTGGATAGTAGGGGGTCCTCAGTCCACACTTTCTCTCAGCCATGCTTAGAGGCATGTGTCCCTCAGCCCATACCACACCGACTCACAGACCACTCAGTGCTGATTTTCAGCCTCATGTCTTACTCTGGAGTCTCCCTTCTTTCATCATCACTGACCTGGAGTGGGTAGCCCACCTCTGTGGTTCCTGGGGTAAGTCCAGCTCCAGCCCTTACAGTGCCACCTGTGCCCTGCCCACGGGAGTCTACAAAGTGCTGCCATCTGGGCTGAACTGCCAGGGCACATCATCACCCCCCCTCAGAGTCACGCTCGGTTCACGCCCATCGCTCACAATCACAATTCTACCCAGAAGCTCCCTGCATGTGAGGCTGCCTTCTGGTTGCATGTCCCCTGAGCAACTCTCTCTGGGGAAACCAGAGAGCAGGAGAATTGCAGCACGCTTTTCACATCCTAGGAAAGTCACTGTTGCAGACTCAAATGGCTCAGGGAATAAGGGGAGAGTTTTGCCTCCTCCTCATCGAATAGCATAAAAAATAAGTCTCCTTGCCTGATGCTTATAAACAAGACATGATTCACAGCTGTGAAGGAACTGTGGGTGCTGAGGGCTTCCTGTGATTGTGTCCCTGATCATGGCTTGCTTTCAGGTACCACAAACTGGATTCAAAGGTGAATGCAGGGCTTTTTTTTTTTTCAGGTCAAATGTTTCCCATTCCATGAATTCTTTTTTCTATTTTAAACTGTAATTCAAGTATACTCTTCTGGCAGGAGATTTAGGAAGGTGGAGCTCAGCAGTACCTAATGACCTCCTGGAGAGCTGTGTCCCACTGCTCATGAGGTCTGCAGGCCACCAGGGCAGAATCATCTCCAGGGGATCCCTGGTGGAGAGCCTGCTCCCTTCTGGAAGCAGCCTGTATTACACAGGCCTGGAGAAGTCCCCCCACCCCTCCATCTGGTCAGGGCTACCGCACTGGCTCAGAGAGCTGCGTCCATCACCAAGGAAGTGTGCATTTTCCAGTTAACCAGGATACAGGAATGCCTGGCATTGGGGCCTTGCAGCTGAAACCTTTTAACAGATGCTTAGTAAAATCTAAATTTAGAGGTGTTAAATAATTGAAATAACCTTCATTTGGGCTTGCAATTAAACAGGAATGTAAATGCCAAATGTGGGTGGGAGGAACCGCTTTACAGGGCTGTTTCCTCTGCACAGAGCTCCGTGGGGCCACTGTCCCTTTCCTCTGCCAGTGACTGGACACTGAGCGAAAGGAAAGAGGGCTACTGGGGCCCCCAGCTGGTCCTTGCTACTCTCCACTGGGGGACCTGCTCTTGGAAGAAGCTGGCTGCAGGTGCTGCACAAGAGCAACTCAGCTTGCTGGAGCTCTGGGTCTGAGCCTGGTTGCTGGCCCAGAAGTGCAGAGGGAGCCATCATGGTGACTGGCACTCAGTAGAGTGACTAGAAAGGCAGCTACTATCAGCTCTGTGGCAGAGTGAGGTCATGAGACAAAGGTGATCCTGGAGGTTGCTCATAAGTGGAAAAAAACAGGGAAGCCTGTTGAGGTGATTTTTGGACCAGCACGGTCACCGGCTCATGTCAATAAGTGCAGTCACTGCCTGGTGTGCCAGGCCTGGATACTAGGAGGCACGCTATGAGTGTGTGTCCAGCTCATGAATTAATTCGTAAATGAAAGGATAGAAGAGGGAATGAATGAATAAAAGGAAAAGATGCTGACTGAATCAGTGAATGAACAGAAGCATAAATTAATGCAAACAGAGTGGAGGACAGGAAGATCAAATAGAAGAGTGGAGGAAAGAAAGGAAGGAGGGAAGAAGAAAGGGAGGAAGAGAGGCAAAGAGAAAAAAGAAAGAGCAGAGGAAGGAAAAGGGAAGGGGACGAACAGGAGAGGAGTGGAGGAAGCACAGAGGGAGGAACCAAAGGGAAAGGCCAAGAGAGAGAGCAAACAGGAGTGAGCAGTGTGGGCTCTGTTTGAGCAGGCTCTGGAGGTGCCATCTTGCTGCTCAGGTATGCAGGCGCTCCAGCATCACCTCACCTGTTCTCTGTGTGAGATTACTGTGCACTTGAGCTTCACAGCACACTTCACTTAGGCAGAGGCTGGAACACTCTCAGCCTGAATCCCCCGTGCGAAGCAGAGCTGCCTTTTCACCCTTGTGGTAACAGAGCATCCACTGGTGAACCAGGACACCCTCCAGCTGCTTCCCTTGCTCAGAGTCAAGCCTAGGCCTCACACAAGACTGGTATTCTGTGGGTCCTGGGGAAGACTCCTCAGGGCCTCATGGTACAAGATGTGTGCCTTGCCCACTGGCATCTGACTTTGGCGCTGCGTTCCCTGTTGAGCATGATTCAAAGATGTTCTTTGCAGCAGATTCCCTGGGAACACTGCTCATTAGCATGAGCAGATGGCCGTGCTCTGTGAGGGCCTCCTGTATACTCCAGCAAAGCAGAGGGGCTCAGGACCAGCTTTTAGCAGGCTTCCCGGGGTTGGGCGTGCTTTTAGCCTAGGGTGTCTTCTTACCCTTGGGAAGCATCCTTTGCCAGCCAGACCATCTCCCACATCTGTCTACAGGGTCTGGGAGCCACAAAGTGTTGCCAGAAGAAACACGACCAATGCTGTCCTTTGTCCTGAGAGGAACCCGAGGCTAGAGAGGTGAAGAGACTTGTCCAAAGTCACAGAGATCAAAAGGGTGGAGTCCGAGTCCAAAGCCTTGCCCTTGGAGGTCAGAGCGCGGGTTCATGTGGCCAGGGTGGTCTCCTAAGGCTATGGCATTTCAAATGAGGACAGGCCTGGCTCACTTCACCCTGAGAGCCAGGGTGACGCAATCGGTAAGCAGACGCGACACTGGCAAGGCAGCCAGGTGGCAGCCCATGAACGTCCTCCTCCCGCACTTTTGGCCTGGGCAGATGGGTACCAGGGAGAGGCCCAGTGGGCAAGGAGGACTCACTTGACAGTTCTACATCCTGTCTTCCCTGTAATTGACACACGCCGGGCAGGAGAGGGCCAAGATGTGGGGACTGGGAGGGTGGTGAGGGAGTAGTGGGACCAGAACCTCTCCCCTTTCCCTTTTCCCTCCTGTACTGGCTCCTGGAAGCCCTGGTCATTCTCCCTCTGAAAAATTTCTAATTTCATATCGCTTCTAGCCTAGATTTCGATTAAGATACCTGTAATATCACAACTCAGAAATTATGACGCTTTTAGTGTTCTGGAAAAATTCTCTTCACAGTGGAAATAAATCAAGTACTGAGAAGCAAGTCTTCGGATGACAGGCATCTCTGGGGTCTCCCTTGTGATGTGACTGTGTCATCTGGTAGATGAGCACGCCTTCCTTCCACCTCCCAGAGTGCTCGTCTGCCTCATCTGTGTATTCTAGAAGAGTACTCTGTGGCGATGCCGAGCGTTAAAAATTGAAATTTGGCATTTCAGCCAACACTTTTTCAACAGGAGTTGCCTCAAACATTAATCAGTCTTCTATTATAAATGGCTCAGATGTGGAGGAAAGTCGGGTGGATTTCAAAGACTTCTCTCTAACAAGCATGCACCAATAGTTTCCTAAAATGAAAAGGCTCCTACATAGCAGAGGAGGAAGAAATCATTAGAAGCATTAATGACCCTTGCTTTGCTTTAAAGGCCGCTCGGATTCTGGAGCTGTACTGGCATTCCTCTGGCATGCTTACGAAGCCAGTCCCTTCTTTTATTCATAAGCCTGCTTCTCATTAGCTCTGGTTTCGGATCCCCGTGGACTCAGGGCAGGATCCTTGCCCTCAGAGGGGCAGCTGCCTATCCAGAGCACAGTCAAACCCTCGCTTTGATTTTTGTGTTTTAAAATAAAGGTTTTAGTCCATGCTGTGGTCCCTTGCTAGCAGATGCAAGCAGGAAATGGCAGTTCCTGGAAGAAACCCATTAATAATTATATTTCTGTTGTTATCGATAAAGACACGGTTACTCAGCAGTCGCACGAGGGGCTGTGCTTGGCTCAAGCTTAAAATCAGTTGTCCTCGGAGAAGCCCACGGTCCAGGGTCAGCAGCTGCCCGTCAGAACGTCCACTGGTCAGTGCCAGGCTTCTTTGTCCTGGGTTTGGTGGGACTTGGGAAGCCCACTGCCTCAGCAGATCTTCCTTGCCCAAGGAGGGCACGCAGCTGTGCACCTAGCTTCAGAGCCATCTCCTCGAGTTGCCCATATTTTGCCAAAATGAAGCAAGGTGGAGCACTGGTGTCACAGACTCCAGGTTTCGGGGGCATCCTCTGGTGTCCAGTCCTCTGACAGGGACACCCGAACTGGAGGCTGTTGGTCTCAAGTCTCGAGACCCCACAGCACTCCTGAGTTCCCCTCATGAAGCAGAGACTGTGCTGGCTACAGCAGTCCCTGCACTGGACCTCCGGGTAAGGAGTCCAAGGGACAAAGACGTGATGATAGCAGAGCAGAGCAGCTGCAATTTGAACCCCATTCCCAGCTTCAGGCTATGCTTATTGTTTACCTTGTACACAAGATAGACTAAAAACACTTAAAGACGAATCTCAACTTGCAAAAACAGAATTCCTCTGTCGTGTTCTTAGAAAAAAGGAACAGTTGTCTGACTTTCTTCTTTTCTTGCCAACTGATGTCAGAAGTAACACCACATGACCGCAGGGCCTGGCTTGGGAGTAGGGTCTGCCCAGGCCCTTAGGGCTTCTCTGGGTGGGGAACCTTCGGGATGTCGCCAGATTGCGGTGCCTGGGTCTATCTGCCCCACTAACTGTCAATGTAAATCAGTAATCTCCAAGCGCTGTATGTCCACAATTTTTTTAAAGTATAGAGGATAGAACCCAGGGCCTTTGCCCTAAGATACACCCTAGCTTTTTTTTTTTTTTCTTTTGAGACAGGGTCTCCCTAAATCACTAAGTTGCCCAGCTGAATTTGAACTTCTGATCCTCTTGCTTCAGCCTCCCAGAGTGCTGGAATTACAGTTATGTAACCCCCCAGCCCCCAGCTTGTCCATGATCTTTTCCAGAGGCTGCAGCCCTCTCTTTTCTTACCAGAAAATTTGCTTTTAACAATCTTTTTGAAATCCCTTGTAATACATATAGAATTAAAAACTAGTTTCAGACAGTTCAAAGAGAAACACTGTACGATGGCTCAGATTCTTTTTTAGAGCTGGGTATTCAGAATTACTACATCATCTTCAAATAGGCATGCTCACGCAACAAGCAGGCCCTTCCTTCCTCAGGAATGTATGTACACACACACACACACACACACATATATATGTACACTTCTTAAGTGACCAATGTTAAATAAGCTGTTCCTATTACATTTTCCAATGCCTAGAACTGATCCTGATCTATTGGGCCAAATCTGCTCACACTCAGTTTTCCCTGCTTATGATTTTTTTTGGTAACCGTCAGCATCTTTCATCTTGATCATAAAGCACCATTCCCCAGCTGTGCATGATGACTGCCATTTTGATTCACCATAATGAATTTTCCATCTGGCAATCAGTTAACTATCTTTGGCTTTGGAAGCCATCTCCAAGATGACAGTGGAGAGTATGGGGAAGCTATGAATTGTGCATGCAAGTACGCAACCACATAGTTCAGGGTGCTCATCCCCAGTGGGGGGAACTGGACACTAGCCGTCCAGACAGTGATGGGAAAGAGTGTTACCAGCATTCTAAGGAGCTCCCTGCTGAGGGCTGAAGACAGATTTGGATTCAGGGAAAGGTGCTGATCAACAGCCCCAAGGCCTTGCTCTCAGAACTGTGGGTTCCCTACACAGGCAGGGACAGCTACATGATGAGATGTCATCGGGGTCCAGGGAGGCCATTAACCTCCATGGACAAGCCTGCGTGCCCTGGAAGCAAAGTTCCAACCTCTGGAAATAGGGTCGCGATTCCTCCCTGAGGTCTGCCCTCTGCAGAGCCTGGACTACTTTTGGCATCTTGTTCCCAGACATTTAATTTGGGGTGGAATGGTGCATTGTGTAGCTCTCTGGAAATTTCTCACTCAGTAAGGAAATTTGCAACAGTTCCCATCTTCCTGCACTGAGAATGGACCTCGTGCCTCATTGGCATCCTGGGAAATTAACCAAATCCAAATCAGTTCCCACAAACATTTCCTCAGCTCTGCCACGTACCAGGTATGTGACCACAGATATTTACTCCTTCTGGGCCTCGGTTTCCCTGAATAAAAAAATGCTAGTCCTAACAACTCTCCCAAGATCTGGTGACATAACTTAGCACCCAGCCAGGCTTATGCTAAATATTAAAAAATGGGGAGTTCTGTACTATTCATTTGTAAGGAACTTGGAGTCTTCCCAGCTGAGGTTGTGCACAACAGGAGGTTTCTCTTATTTCTGAAGCAGGATGCTACTCACCCCCTTAGGAAGTGTCTAGTCCACATCACTAAGATCCAGGGACCAGAGCTAGGTCAGCGTGGAAGGCCAGCCAGCCTGGCTTAAACAGCAGCAACAGTCTCAGCTCCCAGCTTTGAGTTCTGATTCCAACAAACAGCCTGAAGTAAGCAGCTGCTCCTCCAGTCTCTCTTCCTCATCTGCTGTTACACATGCCTGTCCTCATCATGTCCCCACACCTTTCCGAGTGCCTGTAACCGCCACTAATTAATCCCCACCTGCTTAGTCTTCTCTTGTTACAGTCTCTGTCAGTGCTGAGGTTCCTATAGCTTCCTCCTCTGACAGAAATAGTGGATGTCTGTGTTCCTGGGAGCTGTCACTGCCCTGGCAGGAGACACCCCTCTGTGGCAGGGACTCACACAGTCACTGTCAATATCACATCTGGAGCAAGCACTGGTCTTGAGGACCAGAAGCAAGTGCAAGGACCCTGTCCTGAGCCCTAGATGTCTTCCTCTGGTGGGCAACCCTTTCTGAAGTAAAGCATTTAAAATTTTTGTTTTTATCGTAAGTTAACTTGGATAATTTCTGATGATCAAGCTCTCTAATTAAACTGTGTATTCAAGGTACAAACTCACGTGGAATTGCTTAGTTTAATAACATCATTCAAGGAAGAAACTTTTTCCCTTTTGAAAGCAGCTTTACATCTTTATTTTAATGTATTTTTCTAAACAATGACTGCACTTTGGCAAGTATCATTCTCTCATTTTAGATGTGAAACTAAATCTCCCTGGCTGAGGTCTCTGGCCCTGGGAGAGTAGTGGTTGTGCAGGGCCTGGAAGCAGCATTCACCAACATCACAACATCCTCCTGAGGCCAGGTCAGATGGCCACTCGCCTCTTTTGGCACCCTAAGAGAGGCTCGTTTTGCCCTTGGGATGCTCCTTCCTTAGATGCCTGCTGTGTCCCTGGCATCACCCCTCAGCACAGGTGCATCTCCTCTGCGAGTCCATCCTCCTCTAAACTGCCCTTAAAGCCTATGGTCTGGTAAAGGAAACTACTCTCTCCACAGTGTGCCCTCTCTGGCCACATGGCATGGAAACCTTCTAGAAGCTGGCATCCTCAGTGCCAGGCCTCTCCTAGGACTGTATGTCCCAGTGCCTCCTCATCCTCTCCTCAGGAATCTCTTCCAGACCTCCTGATATGTCCTTGGAGTCTCTGCCCTGCTGGCCTCTTCTTGAGACCCATATCTAGAGGCTCCTCATTACATACTCCCCACATCCAGACCAAGATACTTCCACTGACCTTTCCATAAAATATTCCCAATTCAGACCATGTCACTCTCCTCTCTTCGCCACCTTGGTACTTCAAGCCACCACAGATCCTCACCTGGACCAAGGTGATGACCTCCTAGCTTGTCTTCTGCCTTTAGTTCTTGCTTCTTCTGGATCCATTTTCAGCGTGTGGCCAGAGTAATTCCTCAGTATGTGAATCTGATCACTGTCTGGTTATAAGATGCCACTTGGCCTTCCCAGGTCTCTACTGTGGCTTACAGATGTGGCTGTGGGAGCTTGGGACTTGGGTCCCCTATCTTCTGAGCCCCCCTCAGGTCCTTCAACCTGCATCGTTCAGGCCTGGCCACAGTGGGACCTGGCTCTATTGTACTGTACTACGCAAGACCGCAGAGGTTTCCCAGGACACTCTTGCTTCCGGCCCCTGCCTGGTTTTTTTTGTTTTGTTTTGTTTTGTTTTTCCTTTTGTCTTTTCATGGAAAGACATAGCTCAGGACTCAGCTTTAATGGCCCTTCATAGTAAGGACTTCTTGACTCCTGCAGCTAAATCTGGCCTGTTGGAATTGCCTAGGGGCACCTCTAGCTGTGCATCTTGCTTTATTAATCATTCTGTATTTGTTTGCTTGCTGTCTTCCTCAGGGGTGTGAGTTCCACGATGAGAAGGTCTTCTTTAGTGTTGTTTCCCTGCCCCGCATGGCTGGGTGGTTGAACCCCTTCCTCCACTATAGAGTGATTTTACACGTTCAGTTTTTTTGTTTTGTTTTGTTTTATAGAGTGATTTTAATCCTTGTGGGGGGATGCTTTCAAGGGTAGATCCTCCTAGGAGCGAAACTACAGGATCATTTTCTCTTTCCTTCAGACTGTCTGAACTCTGTATCTGATTAAGACCATTTTAAAGGCAGATTCAAAGAGAAAAGAGGTCCTTTAACATAATGCCACACAATTTGAAAATCTGCTTATTAGTAAAATGAAAAAAATCCATGCTAGCCATTAAAAGAAAAGTCATTCAACTGTAGGTAAAGTTGATTTTCTAGTTCAAAATGTACTTGCAACACAGGAAAAGATGGGAGTTGCCCTAGGAAGCAAGCATCATTTTCAGAGGCCTGAGTCTACAAAGCTTGACATCTCCATGCAGTGGCTGCAGGCATTGGGCCAAGTTGCCAGTGGCAGTAGAAAGATAAATTTCCTTTTACTTAGAGCTCATTAGCAAAGGAGCAGCTGTTGGCTGGTCCATCATCACTTAGCCACCACCAAAGCTGCCCACTGCAGGGAGGGTGAGTGGGTCCAACTCTGCACTTCATTACTTCTGCTAACCATCTGCACAGTGGTCCCCATGATCAGCTGCCACCCAAGTTGTCCTTGGTGACAAGGCAGAAGGCAGGTATGAAGCCTTGCAGTTATTCATGCTCTAAGGAATGATATTCTGTTCAGCTGTAATACTTGGGAGGCTAACTGGGGTCCTTTATTCGAAGATGGTTCAAATTAGGCATGGCCTCAATCACTCCTTCTGTTTGCAGGGGTTGATGGGGTTATGGAGATTTCACTAAGGTGTCTTTCCACCGTGAATCAGGCAAGGTGAGCACTTCCAACCATGTGGCAGAGCTGGCATCTGACTAGTGTGCCTCACATCTGTTACATTCTCTGGCATTTTAGTGATTTCAAGGGGCACATTTCAGCATTTTTCTATTTGTGCTATCTTCATATTCTGCATTATTATTTTGACTAATCCTGTTGCAAATGGCAGTGAAACAAAATGTTCCATCAGTTCAGGGTATGTCTTTATTATTTCTAAAATTTAAGTTAAGATTTTTTTTTTTGGTGCTGGGGATCGAACTCGGGGCCTTGTGCTTGCATGGCAAACACTCTAACCACTGAGCTAAATCTCCAGCCCTATCTGTATAGCACATAGATTGTTAAGCATATGAGAGTTTGATTATTGACAGAGTTGTCCAATGGCCGGGGGAATTATTTTATTCTACTTACAGGTCTCTGTGTGACTGTGTAACAAGCAAGTAAGAGTCACAGCTTGAAAGTGAGTAAACAAAGAGAAGACTTCAGGTTCTGCATACAAAATGATCTCAATTTTGTTTAAATGTGTATGTGTCCCTGTGTGTGTCTTTAGGTGGGAGTCTGCATGTGCTCCTGTGTGTCTGTGTATGTGTCATCGAATGTTCAGTGTCTTTTATAGCCACCTATGATTCCATTTCTAACTAGAAAATATGAACACATGATGATTTCATGGTCCCACCAGCAGTTTGCCGGCCCTTGTGGCATTCGGCCAGTACTTATTGCTTGCACACTGTGGCCTAGGCCGTGGGGAAGTCACAAAGGTGACCCATCGTGAGGAAGATGGGCACCTAGGCAGGTGACCCACATGCTGGTATGGTCAGGAAGGACATAGTGGTGGCCTGTGGGGTACAGATGAGGCACAAGAGCGCTGGGGTATGTGGGACAGATTGGTCCCACCACCCACAGCCCTGCATCAGGGGCTCCTACAGGGTTTCTGAATGTCTGCTTGTCTCTCTTAAACTCATTAAAGTTCTTTTAAAATTCTTCCTTTTTACAGAAGAAAACATATTCTTTGTCTTAAAAGAATCATTCACGTGACGTCAGAGAAAGCCATGAGGAGAATCTGGATACACAGAATATTGCAAGAGTTGGTGTCTGCCTTGGATAAACTGAACTGTGTTGATCTGAGATAGTCTTTTGGAAAGAAATGGAAGGGATGACTTAAGAATGGAGAAAGAAACCTTGAAGTTTCTTTGGGCCACCTTGCTTATTTTCTGCATACTCTCTCAGCCTTGCAGCCCAGTGGAAAGGAAAACAGGGCCATGTCATTGTTATTTATTTATCGTGACTTTCAGCAAGGATTTCTTTTTTCAGTATTGGAGATTAAACCCGGAGATGCGCCACCACTGAGCTAACCCAGCCTTCATCTATCTTTTTTTTTTCTTTTTTTGAGCTAGGATCTTATTAAGTTGCCCAGGCTGGATTCTAAGCCTGGATTATGAGCCTTCGTCCTCAGCCTACCTCAGTGATTAGATTACAGGCATGTGCCACTGTACCTGGTCTTTTTTTTTTTTTTAACAATACTCGCAGTTTTTATTCCTTTTACATGTAATTATTGACAACAAATACTTGCACACAAGATTTTAATGTTATTCTTTCCCATCTTCTATTGATGTAATTTATTTTGTGATTATATTGTTTATCCATCATATATAGTCATGATTTATTTTAGGTTTTGCTGCTACTAGAATATGCGTTGGAATTATTTGAATAACATAGTATTTTAACTAAATATATTTCATAGATTTATCTTTAACATATGAATCTACTGTGCAAAATAATTTATGAAAACAATAAAAAACTTAATCTGCCATGAAGTACCATTTAAAATACAATAATTCCTTGTTTTTTCAGTATTTTTATTCTTTGCATTATTATCTAATAAGTAATCTATGTCCTCATAGTCACAGCACAGAAACATATTTTTAATATTTACAACTTCCTTATCCTACATGTTTAGAAAACTAATTCATTTCATATTAATTAATAACGATTTCGGAATTGTACTTTGTAGTAATAATTTATTCCATAATTTATTTACAGAGTTAAAATATCTGAAGCATGTGATGGAATTTTCAATGTTTTGTAAGTAGGATGCTTTTGCTTGTGGAGATAACTTTTTGAATGATACTAATATATCAAAGACACCAAGATATGTTCTGCGTTACCCAGAGACAGCTGGACAGAAAATGCAAGACTTCAGAGCAGATCCTGAAGTCATGCCCTCCTCTTCCAAATCCTGCCTCCTGGTCTTGCAGGCAGGAGCCTCACCCCTTTCTCATCTGAAGGGGTGGGTGATCATCCAGCTGATCAAATCCTTACAACTCAATCCTGAAATTGCCAATTATCATCTTACTTCTCAGCAACTAATAACGATTTCTTCCAAAATTAGACTTAAACATTATAAATGTGGGCTGGATTTTAGCTCAGTGGTTAGAGGGCTTGCCTAGCAAGCACAAGGCCCTGAGTTCGATCCCTGGCACAAACAAAAAAACAAACAAACAAACAAAAAACCCCAACATTATAAATGCAACACTCAATCAGAATCTCTACTTTTGTAATTCCAGACTCTGGCTTTTAGCACTCTGATGCCATGGGATTTAAAGAGCTCCTGTCAATTTAAAGAAAGCTAACCGCTATACCAGGGGACAAAAGAGAGCTTTCTGTGGGAGCTGCCTTGCACTCCCGCGCATCCCTGCATTTATTTGTATTCCTTTCTTGGTACCTCACTGCTGTCCTCTATAGTCAGTCTGCTACAACAGCCACCACTGCTCTGGGGAACCATGGCTGCCTCCCCTGAGGCTGCCCTGCAGGAGTGAAGACCACTATTTCTCGGGCACTCACTGCCTGGGTCACTAGCACACTAGCAAGACACAGCTGCCCTAAACTTCGAAGCAGAGCATGAGGAGGTAGCGAAACAGGATGCAGCTGGAGCTGAGAGGCAGAGTAAGGAGCTTGTAGTGCAGAGTCTGGCAGCGCCGGGAGTCCGGGCCTGTGTTGTGGATTCTGTTCTGTGGGGTGAAAAGACAGGATTAGATCAGCAGTCATGAAACCCAGCACCAAACAGTTTCCTCATGAAAATGGGATTGCTAGATAGGAAACAACCCAAACTTGGAAGTCCAAACTTCTCATGTGCGTGTTGGCTAGTTCATGTATGGAAAGTCCTGAGTTTGCATGGACTAAGCTGCAGTACCGGCCATCCCATCTCAGGTTGTGACTCTGAACTAGGTGAGCCTACATCTCTTCCAGGACTCTTTGGCAGAAGGACCTTCCAGGGGTGAGCCTGAGAGGCCTGGGCCCCTTCTGCTCCTCAGTAAGTGGTCACTGGCTGGCATGAGCCTATGTTCCCTTTCCTGATCCTTGCTGGGTTTCTCTTGCTAAAGCCCAAGCATCAACATTTTCAAGATAAAAGTGTAATACTTTAAAATGAATAAATAATGTGAAATTGATGCCTAAATAAATTTTTGTATTCAATAAATATTCTTTAAAATCACTTTTTTAAACAATGTGTCCCCTCTCTCTCTCTCTCTCTCTCTCTCTCTCTCTCTCCTCTTTTTCTCTCTCTCTCTCAGGTGGGAGAAAGAGGTATTTGGGAGAGTCAGGAACCTGGAGTATCATTCCAAGCTGGTGTGTGCTGTGACATGAGTCAGAGCTATCTGCAGAGTTGAAGGCTCTAGACAGTCAACCCTCCAGGCAGCTGATGGGGCCAGGAATGGCAGACACAGGTAGAGAAGGAAGTTTCCCATCACCCCAGACCCTGTGTTCCTCTGGGTTGCCTAGTCCTTCCCTCTGCAGAGCTCAGACCA
>PVJO010005106.1:0-102163 GCA_004026905.1 Hystrix cristata | reverse complement strand
ACACTCCCTAATTATATTTTGAAGATCTTTATCACAGAGTTATTCATCAGTCAATAGAGGAGTGACTTTTCTCAAAGTTTTTGTTTTGGTCTTAAAAAATCCAGAAAGTAAAGAACCCTCCCTTCTTGTGGGTGCGCGTATTCGTGTAAACCTTGGTGTTCAATAACACTGCAGTATGAAGACCTCAGGAACAAAAAAAACTGTTCAAAGGATATTCCTCTGTATCCAAGATACTTTAAAAGAAAAACAAAGATTAGTGGCATATTTATCAACTTTTGACAAATTCTGTACCTCTTTAAGGAACAGATGTCAGAAGAAATTAGAGACAGTGCTGAAGTAAACCCTTGCAGTAAATATTACATGACTGAGTTAGGAGAGGAGGGAATGTCCTGAGCCATTTTATTTCTTTACTGGGTGTTTTAGTTACTTTTCTCTCGTTGTTGGGACAGAATACTCGACACCCAAAGTTAGGGGAAGAAAGGTTTATTAGCTCACAGTCTGCAGAGGTTTCAGCCTATAGTCCGCTGGGTCCAAGGCAGGGCTGGCGTGCAGACCGGCGGCCGGCCGCAAAGTAAAGTGAGGAAAATGCAAGGAATGTATGCAAATCAGCAATGCAAACAAGCAGCTAGTTAAGCATTCTTCCTCTATTATCTAGGCTACCTGCCCTCAGGGCAGCCCACACTCTAGATCCAGCTATCTCTCACCACATGAGGCTTTGGGGGGACATCTAGACACAAACCATAACACTGGGAGAAAAAATTATAATTCATGTTTTCATTTATGTTAGGCAAAATAAAGCCGTCTGCTTCCCCAAAATGCCCAAGTCTTAACCCTTAGTACATATTAATCTATTACATTAGACTGCAAAGCTAGTTGAGGCTTCGGATACTTTTAAGGTTGTTAACTGACTGACTTGAGGATATAGAGATTATTGGGAATTTTTCAGGTTTACCCCAATTAATTACAATGGCTTTTAAAATGGAAGTGGAAGAGGAGTAAGTCTGAGAGACAGTCAGCTGCTGATAAGATGGACCAGGGAAGGAACATAAGGTAAGAAATGTAGGCAGCCTGCCTTTCTGTAGATAAAGAAAAAAAGTCAGATTCCTTCCTAGAACCCCAGAAAGGAATGCAGAGAATTAAGTCTGATTCCTTGATTTAGTCCAGCAAGAGCTAATCAGAACGCTGGTCTCTGGAACTGTGAAAATAAATTCATCTTATTTTAATTCGTTATGTAGTTCATGGTCATCTTTATAAGAGCAACAGAAAATTACTGCCACGCCCAAACATACATTTATCTTGCTTTAATGGGGAAAGAAAGTGATACAACTAAAACTGTAAATAAGTAGAATTCTCTTCAAGGCAGTCTCAAAATAAGACCTTGATACATTTTTATATATACGTGTGACTTATCTTTTTTATTGAAAGCACTAAAATATTTACCTGGTTTAACAGCCATAATCACAATTTATTTTGTTATGTCTTTGAAAGAAGGATCTCATACAGTTTTTTCCTAACAAAAATTCACTGAATCAAAATTAACTCAGTGCAAATTAGATCTATTTCTTGACTTTCATCTGGTTGACTGTTGTGTCAATGTCTAATACCTAGAAAATAAGGACTATTATTCCTTGATGGCCTACTCTGCTCAATCACCTAGTAAACCCCTAATTCAAAACCTTTGTATTTCTGATACCACAACACTCACTGGTGCCTCCACTCAATTAGTCCTTAGTCTCTCTCTCTCTCTCTCTCTCTCTCTCTCTCTCTCTCTCTCTCTCTCTCTCTCTGTCTGTCTCTCTCAGAGAATGGTCAGTATATTTTCTAGAATACTATGTCTTATTCCTTACTTTGCTAGGAGGTCACACCTCAATTTCCCTGACCTCAAAGCCTCAAAGATATTCAATATCAACTTCTTTTATGGCGACAGGAAGCATTTCTGCCCCATTCAACAGATCAGGAGGAAGAGGCTGGTGTGATTGCTACTGCTACCCCATCCCCATCGTTCTTTCAATTGCCACGCATAGTACTTTTAGCTTTCTGTCATTGACTACTTGGCTTAATTTTGAGGATGTTTTCTGTTTGAAATACCACATCTCTACACCAAGAGCTTTTATTTCATGGCTATTATTTATAAATTTGTTCTTCAGGGTGAAGAACCTTAATAAATGGGGTCTGACCCATTGACTGAAAGGCCTCTAGCTTCTGTTCTGGAGGCCTGCATCGCCACGCCTAGGAGAAAAACACACTGCAAGTCACTCTTCCTTGCTTTGTTCAGAGTGGTCTCAGCTCATTCAGAACCGTAGTTAGAGACATTTTATGGAAACGCAGGTCACAGTTCTTCTCTTGAAATAAACTACAGTATTTCTAATTATCTTCAGATGTGATATAAACGTTTTAAAATAATTTTCTTTTTGTTCCTCTTTCTTTATCAGTACATGTTCGCAGTACGTAATGATTGCGTTCCTGGTGAGGAGTTGGTACATGTACACAATGCAGATCAATTCTTCTTTTTATTCCCTAATTTTCCTATCCCTCCTCCCCTCAATAATTTTCAAAATTATTTTTTAGTTAGCACGAGCCATACAATTAGACTTCCCAATAAGCAGAATTAAATCTGCTGGGAAACTTTGAATGCCTCCAGTGTGTCTGTGTTTTCCGAGAAGTACAATTAGTTCTGTGTGCTGAGTCTGGGCTTTTCCTACAGTGATCTTCCTTTTGGAATAAATGACCTTGTACCATTTCTGCTTCAAACTAATTCTCCACAACCCAAGTGAAGTACTTCGTCCTCTTCTGTGAGGTCATTTACAGGACTGAAGTAATAACTGACGTTTGCTACTCATTCCCTGATGGCCCTTTTCTGCAAGATTTTCCACATTACGTTTTTTCATGATAATTATTCATATTGGCCATTATCTCCCTATTAGATTGTTAGATCTGCAGGCTCAGTGACTAAGTTCTGTTCATATTTGCATACCTCTAAAGCATTGAACATATTGCCTGGCTGACAAAATGTGAAACAAACTACCAAAGAAAGATGTCAGACA
Organism: Hystrix cristata; assembly: GCA_004026905.1. NCBI lineage: Eukaryota > Metazoa > Chordata > Mammalia > Rodentia > Hystricidae > Hystrix > Hystrix cristata. Next base: position 99,119 of record PVJO010005106.1, on the reverse strand, counting down.
AAGGAAACAAACATTGTGCCAGAATCTTGAACTGGATGTGTAAGTTTACTACTGCTTAGCTATGAGCCCTTAAACAAATCACTGAAATCCTCTGAGACTCAGCTTCCTTATATAGTGATTTCAGTTATAAGATTTTTATTTTTAAGTAGAGATGTGTCCCGAAGCTATTGATCTACTAGGAATAATTTGACTATGAGTAAATTTCATGTTCTTTTGGCACACTATGGTCCTAGAGGAACACTAGATGAATTCAGAGAACTGTACCCAGGTGAATCAAGATGAGTAGGAATAGAAAACACCCACATATTCACACACACACAAACACACACACACACACACACACAACACCCCTCAGACAACTACTAGCTGCTTCGGTTTACAATATATTATAAACTTCAGGCATCCACACCTGGCACTAAAATTTCTATCCAATGTCCTTGCCAATGTGGAAGTGAGATACTCATTTTGCTGTTGAAAGTCCCTCTCAGCTTCTAGAGTCCACTATCAGAGTCTAGCCACATGGGCCCTTTCACAAAACGATACATTACTTCTTCAAGGGCAACAAAAATGTTGCTAATTCTTCAATGTCTGATCTCTAGATCTTTTTTGATGGTTCACTGATAAGATCAGTTGCAATCAAATCTAAGATAATCTTCTTTTTGATCAATCTAAATGAAATGATTAGGGAGCCTAATTTTATTGGGTTATCTCTGAAAGATCTGTATGTCACTGCCATATTGTGTTACATTTCCTCAGAATGACACCACATCACTTTTCTTGTATTCTGTTGATAAGTTACAGGTCTTTCCTATTTAAAAATATTCAGATAAACTTATTATTAAAATAAACATAGTAACAAGTTATTAATTCTAACATCTTCCATCTATCTTACATTCAACTGAGATCGCAGTAACCTCTTCCTCAAAGTCTCAACGGGTTCAGCATTTTTTAAAATTCCAAGTCAAAATTCTCTTTCGAGATTCAAGGCAAACTTTTATAGGACTCTCTAGAAAACAACAAAAACAAAAAACAAAAAACCAAGTTACCTAATCCCCATGCCCATTTTGCTTCACCCTCACACTCTGCCCTCTGCCCTCTGCCTGAACTGCTAAATCTTCCTCTGAAAAGTGGGTGGAAGCCTCCCTGAAACAATGACTCTTGGATTCTGCACGTCAGTAAAACCAGCTTTCAGTACCTAATATCTCTTGGCCCAAGGCAGCAGCGGCCTCTGTGTGCTGGGAGGGCTGAGCGTGGTGAGTGCAGTCATGGGGAGCCAATTTCCTAAGCACTCCTTCTTGATCAAGGGACCCAAGGACTGTTTTCTCAGATGAAAAGTTTATACTTCACAGCATAGTCCTGCAAAATCTTGCGGATTCCTGAGATGCCCTAAGGATATCCTTGTTTTTGTCCCTGTAGGAAGTAACTTTTTTCTTTTCAATGGTGCTAATCACTTCAGCAGCTACATTACTTTTGCCTCCGCTTTACATATAGTTCTTTTGGGGGCAAAATTTAAATTTTTAAAAATGTTTCATTCGTTTTTGTCTTCAATTCTCACCATAAATCTGTCTAAAAGAGCCAGAAGTACTCTTGACTGAGCCTGAATATTGGGATAATTTTGAATTTTTCCCACCATATCAATCAGTCTACCACCATTAATCTCAATCTCCCATAAAGTCTCAGAACACTGAAAAATGTAGGAAGAGTATTGCTAAAGTTTAACACATGCCTCCATTCCAATTGCTGATGAAGTTTTGTTCGCAGCTGAAATCTTCTGAGTATAGCCTTACTATCTACATCCCTATTACCCTTCCAGTCTTTAAAGTTTCAACCAGAATCACCATCAAGCTCTGCTTACAGCATTCTAGGACTTCTTTAGCTTCCTTATCTAACTACAAACCAGGTCCTAAGGCTTCTAAACCATATGCTCAGGTAGTCACAACAATGATTCCACTTCGCCTGTGCCAATTTTCTAAAATAACTGGCTATCCTACTGCTGAGACAGAATACCCAATCCCTGCAATTTAAAGAAGGAGAAGATAAATTTGGCTTACAGTTTCAGAGGATTCAGTGTATAGCCTGCAGGCTCTAAGGCAGTAGCATCATGATGGAAGGGATGGAAGGACAAAGATGGTTAGTTCATGATGGCAGAGAAGTAGAGCAAGGGAACAGCACCGGAGAAGAAGGGGGTGGGGATCACACATGGTATAATCCCTAAATTCATACCTCCAAGACCTATGCAGATACAGCTATGTGTACTCCATCAAGCCCCAGGTAGCTCGCAAACCAATTAAATTGACACAGTCAAGCTTAACTGTAACAACTGCAGAATCAAATCACTCTTTTGATAATGAGGAATCAAGGGAAAAGACCCATGAAATTTCTACGTGAAGCAAATCACTGAGTTAAAATCTCAGTTCATAAACTCATTCCAAAAAATAAAGAAAATTAAAAATGATGACATGGGAATAATATCATTTTGCAATTCTTAATAAATTGATTATCTAATGAGTATTAACTGCACAAATGAGAGACAACCATTTATTAAGTATCTTTAAATGCAAGACAACACTACAGATGATATCATCTTCCCCAAATATACCAAAATTGAATGTGGCTAAATCTTTAGACCCAACTACAAATTTGTTGGAAATTCCGTGTGTGAATTAATGCATCATATGTCACTATGGATTCCATTGTGCAAAGAAATAAAGCATAAAAAGAAATTAATAGATTTTATGTTTGTATCTAGGCATATATATGAATATTTATGCACATATACATATATTCATATAAATACATGCATATATGATCATAAATACATACATATATAACTATATAGATGCACATAAATATCTGTCTCGCAGACAGATATATATATATATATTTATGTGTGTGTGTGTGTGTGTGTCTGCTTTCTTGTTGCTGGGACACAATATCTGATTCCTACAACTTAGAGGAAAATGATTTAATTTGGATTGCAGTTTTGGAGATTGAGTGCATGATAGGCAGGCTCCCAGGCAGAAATGGCATTGTGGAAGGGCATGGTGAAGGAAAGCTGCTCATCTCAGGTCATCCAGAAAGCCAGAAAGAATAGAGGAGTTAAGGACAAGAATAAAACTTAACAAGTCATACCTGTAATGACTCCAATACCAGTCTTCTAAAAAGTATGAGGACATATGCCTAATATTGACAAGTTCCTTGTCCTAATGTAACATGCATGGCCTCCAGTCCAGTTTGCAACCAGTCCCCAGCTCCTAAGAGCCCATGCACTCATTAATGAACTAACCTACTGATGAGGATAACACCCTCATAATCCAATCACCTTTGAAAAGCTCCATCTCTGAACATGTGAGACTTTGGGGGGACATTTTAGATTTAAACCAATACATTCTTCCTCTGGCCCCCAAAAGGCTCACATGTATTTCACCATGCAAAAAGCATTTAGTCTATATCTAAGAGTTACCTAAGTCTTAAAAGTTCCAACAATATTGCAAAGTGTTTATGAGCCTGTCATTTACTGTTCACATTCCTAACAATAGTCTGGTCTTCTGAAATCTTACTAGACTTCTATATGAAACTCTATTAACAACATTCTTGGGCTTCTCTAGTGTGCTTCTCCTAATATTTCCAAATACCTGCCATACAACCAGCTCCAAAGGCTTACAAATCATGTGTTTGGGTATAATTACAGCAAAAAACTCCACCTCTCCAGTACCAATTTTCTGCATTAATAGACTCTTCTGCTGCTGGGACACAATACTTGACTTCCACAATTTAAGGAAGAGAGAGGTTTAATTTTCCTCACAGTTTTGGGGGATTCAGTCCATGATCAGCTGGTTCCAAGACAGAAATTTATAGTGAACGAACATGGTGAATGGAAGCCACTTACCTCATAGAGACCAGAAAACAGAGAGAAAGGAAAAAGCAGTTTAAGAACAAATTCATCGATGGATTAATCTATTGAAAAGCATAGTATCCTTGTAATACAATCACTTTTTAAAAGCCCTACCTCTGAACATATGAGACATTAGGGGGATATTTTAGACATAAATCTTAACAGTGAGGAAGGCAAAGGTAAACTATTTAGTATTAGGTGATATTGGGGAGAAAAGTTAGAAAATAATTTTATAAAAGTTAGAATAGGGATTACTTGCTGTTGACAGGGCACAAGGAGGGCTTTTGGAGTGATTGGGAAGATGATAATGATTACAATAATGTATTTATTTGTAGGAATTCATTGAGCTATGTATTTTATGTATGTCTTCAATAATCCAAAATAAAAGATGAAAAAGCTAAAATGGATTATTCCTTTTATTCAAATCTTTTCTTTTTTATACATCACAATTTCTTCTACCATTCAGCTAAGCTCTGAGCACCTCTTAAACTTTTAAAAACAAAGTTAGGATAAGTTTGTATAAGTTTCTTTTTGTCTGAGAAAAATGTGGGCTTTTTTAATAGATAGCAATCTACTGTATTTGAACAAATAATAATACAGTTTTATAGTTTTATAACTTTAGAAAACAAATAGACTGTGGTTCTCAGTTTTCTAATTGGTTAAAATTATAGTGAGTCATGCTTATTTGTTCAGTTTCTTTCTGGGAATAAAATCAGATATTCCATTGAAAACATGAAAAAATGATTACCTTATAAGTAGGACATGTGGCAAACTCTTTGTACTCTAAATAATTTCAAATCATACAAAATCAAATATCTTTATTTATTCAAAAGAATGAGTAGAAACCAATCAAGTGACATGAATATGAATAAAAAATCTAAAGTATCTGATTATAACATAAGGCATTCCAATTCTCCATGTTAATAATGGAAAATTTCACTAGAATGTGCACAAGCCAGACGTAAATATTTAATTTTTTGTAGTGTTTTTGTTTTCAAACAAGGACAATAATTACAAGAAAATGTTAGGTACATTTTTCAATAAGTATATTTGACTGAAAATTAAGGACTCACTTAATACAAAATGAAATTGGTATGTTAGGTAACAGTTTTTCTTTGTTGGAGGTGTATGTGTGTGTGTGTGTGTGTGTGTGCACGTGTGCATGCGCGCGTGTGCACGTATGTGTGTGTGTGTATGTGTGTGTGCATGTATACTCTTATCCCTCTTTCCAGGACTAGAAAGGAGAAAACTTCCACTATAGAGTTAAAATTCTCCCCATTTCAATAAAACTCGAACGGAAAAAGAGAAATGTTAGGCAATGTCGTATTGGTGCAGTTTATAGAAATTAGAGAAATGGAATATTTTCACAACCCATCCTTACTTCTTGGAATAAGCCTGAATATTTCCAACATCTTTTCAAAGACAATTTCATAACTGCTTTTCTGCATCATTGGATGCCATTTTAACCAGGCTAAATCTTATGGAAATTTATGTTTAATTCTAAAACATGTTCCACCCACTGCCATATTCCAATTAAAGCGTGACATTGACACGTACCATGCCCCCGCCTGATGTACTGTAGAGAATGTACACAATTTCACATGCCGGTATCTTTCCAAACCAGGAGGCCTCTTTCACCTCTAATTTGCATGATGCATTCATTTTCAGATTAGTCACGTGATTAATGAGCATCTTGGAGAGTGTCCAGTTTTATCAACTCTGTCATGTTTCTCTTATTTCCACCACCAGACTCAATTAACTTTCCTAGCTATTGCCAAGTGGTGCATACAGTATAAATTATGCTTGTTCATTTGTTCCAGAAAACAATCACATCCACTGCAATTCAGAAATTGTTTTCCATTCCTGAGCATAATTAATTGTTAAAATGTGTATCAGCAAGTATTTCTCTTTACTGCACAGACCAAGCCGTTCAACTATTCAATATTCAATATTTATCACACGCCAACTTATGCTCCACAATCTTCACTCTAAATCCCTAAAGAAATAGTGGAGATTTGTAGGGAAATTCTTATAATAAGCTGTTGCTGTAACACTTGATTTCATCTACAGTCCACTATTGGAGAAAATTAATGTAAAACTGGCTTTATAATGAAGAAACCAGAGATTGGCAATATTTTTTCTCTCACCATCATGTTTTCTTCTCTTCTTGCAGCTCAATTAAATTTTACAAATTTGTACCTCTTGAACATCCAGTCATAATATGAAAATTAAACTCTATTTTTCTGCCTTACACATCATCTCAATTTAATTGACATTTTTGTAAATTATGCATAATATAAAAAGAAAACTATTGCTTTTCATTGACAATGATTTTGTTCAAGCTTGAGTCAGTCATTAATAGTAATAAGCTCTTGAAAACAAAACAAAATAAAATAAAATAAAACTCTTTTATTCTAAAATAATTATATTCCCAGCAGATCCCAGACTCTATTTCTGTTTCACAAAGGAAGAATTGTCATTGGGCATCTTGGATTAAAATTATTTTTTGGATAAACTAATAGTTTAAGAACCTTAGAACTATATCTGATAGTGTACACCCCCCTACACACAGACTAGAAATCTAGGCCATGATTAATTTTTATGGGAATAGAATAGAAGAAAACATTGCAGAGATTTAGCAAGCTGTGGCTATGAAGTTTCCACATACTGAATTTAAATAATTTAGAGAGGAATACGGAAAAAGATCACTCACCCAACAAGAGCCCGTCCTATGATTCAATAGTGGATACTAGAGACGCATCACTGACAGATTAAAAAAAAAAATCCCCATTCCTGGGATAGGAAATAAAACAATAAATACATGTCCAAGAAAAAAGAATGGATATCGATGAATGTCATACCCAAAATTTTATAAAGATGATATATACAATGGTATATTCTAAAGAGAAGACATTTAAGATGATACCCAAATGACAAAAAAGAGTCAACCATGTGAAGCAGCAGAGTCCACTAGTCAGATAAACAACTAGTGGTCAAAGCCAGGAGAATGAGACTCCAGCACCAGGGTGTGTTAAAGGAATGGAGCAAGGTGATTTTGGCTACAGAATAACAGGCACGGAGGGGAGTGAACTGATCAGTACAGATTCACATTGGAAAGGTGAGCACATGCTGTATCATGCATCCAAAGGCATCAGTCAGCCATCGTGCTGTATGTTCAATACGAAGCAAGGATTGGGTGTTCCTCCGGCTGCTCTCTGGAAGACAAGTCAGAATGGAACAAGAAAAAGAAATAGTTTCTGGGCAGTGGTGGGAAGCAGTGGGGAGAGATCACCTCTAGCATAGAATACATAGACCAGCTCTTATTTTATTATATTACCAACACATTTAGAGTAAGGAGGATTTGTTTAGAAAGGAACAACAGGGAAATTTAAATCAAGCAATTAGAAGTTTTATTCCTAGGCCCAGTGTTCATTCAGCTCTACTGATGTGAATTTGTATTTTCTATCTTTGTTCACTTTTCCCTCCAGGGTCATGAGTATCCCCTAGACTTGTTTCAGGGTCAACTCTAGTTTTATGCATTCCTTGTGCTATTGGGGGACTTTCTCACCCAAAGGTATCATTTTTGTTTCCTGAAACCAAAAAGAACAAGTACTAAATATTTCATTTCCTTGCATTATTTAATAGAGTGATAATTTCATGCACGTCTGCATTTTATCAATATTTTGATATTAGAAATAATAAAATATTGCACGAATTACAAATGTAAGACATGTAATGTTGGAAGAGCTTTTTGGTATTCCTGAAATTACTTCAGTGTGTAACTCTCCCCTTTTTCTCTGTGTCAAACTCACTCTATACCCTTAAGACATCATTACAAAGAGTTCAGCTATGAGCAATACAATTGTGAATGAGATTAATATTAAAATTCAATATTCTTCAACACTCATCTCATTCATCTCTGTTAGGTGGTGTGGCCTAGAAGTATAAATTGACGTGGACTGAGAGGTTTTGTGCAAAGGTCAGGACTATTTGTTTTAAATTCACTGGATTGCGAAGCGCTGGGAAAATATGTTATTGCTTTCAGATACTGCTTTTCAGTGTTTCTTTGCTTCTATAAATCAAAACCACGGTAGTTATCAAATGGAAAAAGTAATTGCTATGTGAGAACTCTACAGAGCTGCAGTCTAAACTTTGAATTAGGTGTTAAATACAACTGTCTTGTTTAAAATATATTTATTCTGTGAGATATATATACTATATATCTGATCATATAAGAGAAAAAAAGTTTTATATTTCATGTAAATTTATGGAAATACAAATAAAAGCATCCATATTCCTATTATTTCTGAATTTCTAAGTGTTATCTACACTCCTTTTTAAATTTTGCTTTTTATGCTATATCGCCAATGCATGTAGGCATGTGTATCATATTAGTCTATATATAAATAAAAGCTACATATATTTATGGTTTAATTATAGAGATTAAATTAATTTTTAAATAAGGATTTATCAAAAGTTTAAAATTATTTCACATATAGTACCGTCTAAACCAGTGCTTATCACAACAGCATATTTTTATAACACTAGCCAATAATACCACATTTTGCAACTGAAGAAACTTAGGCACTAAAAATGTTAAATGGTCTGCTATTAACAGATAATTCTGAAAAGAAAAAAAAAACTCACCTCATGGCTTTATATTTACCCAAACATTATTGGTATTAAAATATTTTAAATGTTCTTTGATCACCTAAGCTTCAATATCAGTCAATTGGAGGTCATATGAAGAGAAAAAGCATTAAAACACATTAAAGTGCATGTCTTTAATCCTGACAACTGAGAAGCCGAGGCAGGAGAACCACTACGAGTTCTAAGTCAGCATGGATTACAAAGTGAGCTCAAGGCCAGACTGAGATACATAGCAAGATTCTGCCTAAAATAAAACATAAAATAAAATAAAATAAAATGCATATTTGTGTCCCATATGCTCCTCTCCACACCCTTGACATAATTTATCACATGTATCCAAAAGTCCAAATCTTCTCCTCAGACTGATCATTTCAAGTGTGTGTGTGTGTGTGTGTGTGTGTATACAGTGTATACAGTGCTTGGAAAAGCTATGTTTCAAAAGGCTCCAATGTCACTGAAACAAGTAACTATTCAAATCGTTGGTTTTGAGGAAGACAACCTTATGTGAGGGACTAATCTAGTACTTTGGTTTACAACCTGTAAACTATTGTATAATTACCAACAGTGTCTTTTTATTGGGGGGGTGTTGGGGATCGAACTCAGGGCCTTGTACTTGCTAGGCAAGCACTCTATCACTTGAGCTAAATCCCCAACTCCCAACAGTGTCTTTATAAAAGCAAATTAAGTAGGATATATTTAGCTACATGGTTTGCATGTATATGACGACTATGAATCTGTGTCAATCATTTTCTCTTATCTAGTCATGGTTTTTTGCCTTTGGACCAGAACTATGTTACTGATCTCATGGTTTCTGATTCCTGACAGGAATTATCATTGTCTACTGACAACATTTATGCCTCTTATGATTTGTAGACTATAGATGAGCTCAAAAAAGAAAAGTGCAAGTCGAAGAGGGGGAAAAAAAAAAGTAAACTTGCCTTCATGTGGGGCCAAGACATTACATCATCATTTTTAAACATTCTTGTATTATAACTATTTTATTGTGCTTTATATGGCCCCAATGTTTTGAGCTCTTCCAACTTGCCCCTTCTTTTTAAAGTTATTGTTTTTGGTATGATAAGAGAGACTATTTGTATACTATCCCATTGAGATATTTTGGTACCTAATTCTATGGACTCAAAAACTAGGTAAATTAGTGTATTAAAATTGCAGGTGGGAGAGGAATATGCAAACTGACTTTAACAAGGAGCCTGAGAACTCCTGTGAACCCTTAAGCCTGGACATAAATCAGGTTCTTTTTGGTTTCATTGTGATCTAGAAGCTTTAGGCTAGATATGAGAAGTTCCACCATGATTTAATTTAGATTATCTTTACAAATGGAAGTATAACATCTAAAATTATTTACTAAATACAAGTAAATTTAGCAGGACAAATTAGTTTTTCTCTCCTAAATGTCATCTTGAGTTGAATATTTTAAAGTAGAAAGAAGTGTGTGTGTGTGTGTGTGTGTGTGTGTGTGTGCGTGTGTGTGTGTTTGGGTTGAATTATGTGGCTATGAACATACATAAACTGTGAAAAGACCACTTTAAAAACTTTCTTTCTAACATAGAGTCCTGTATTATACTTTCAAAACTTTAGAAAAATTTAAAATATATATTTATAATATTATAAATCAATCAATCTCCATGAAGCCTCTCAATGGATTAGAAACTCTGAGCAAAACTTAAAGGGAAAAAAAGAAGGAAAGTAGAAATAAAAGCAAAGAGAAAAAAACATTGAATATGGACCACAACACAAATTGCTGGAATGAGTTCAAATATTCTAAAAACTTCCAAAAATGTTAATGAGTGAATTTATTAAAAAGAAAAATTGATTAAACGGAAGTTTTCTAATCTAAACTCTTTTTAAATGACAGTAAAATACTGATTATATATACTATTATAAGGAAGCAATGATTTTAATTTTTACTCCATGTGATAACATGAATGAATTTTTAAAATATTGTAGTGGATATAGAAAGCCAAATGCAGAATAATACAGACTATAAAGTTGCTTTTATGGAAGTGTTACAAAATTGAGCAAAATGTTTAAGGATGCTCGCTTGGAATTAAAACTATAAGAAAAGCATGAGGAACTTAGAATTATAGAGTGTCATGATGGGTAAGCACAAAAAGAAATGCCTCTGAGGTGCTGGCAGTTCACACTGCATTAGTTGTGCAGCAGTTATGAATGGTTACTATGGGATGTACCACTGATCTGTAGCTATTATGATAGAGAAAATATAATTGAAAATATTTGGGAGATAGAAACAGTAGACTGTGGCAGACAACAGCACCTAGCGTGACTCCCATTTTGGGCCACTCATAAGAGAAGCAACTTTGATAGGCATCAGATATGAACTCAGTCTGAAGTTGCGAAATTCAAGACATGTTTAGGACATACAAATAGAAATGTCAAATAGGTAGAGGTTCAAAACTTGATCTCACGATTATTTTCATGTACATAAAATATATAAATTTAAGGGTTGATAGGCTTAGAAATGGCATTTGAAAATATTGTCTCAAGAGAGCCGGGACTAGGTGAGTACAAGTTTATAAAAGTTCGGTAAGTCATGATGAGATTTCCAGAGAAGAAGAGCAGTGCCTGAAAATAATTAATGAACCTGGGTAGGATGATGTTAAGAAGAAAGGAAGAGGATGCTTCCATCCAAAAGGGCCTAATCGAGAGCATCGGTTTCCTCTGAGAAGCCCAGGAAAATGAGGACTGATGAACATGTTCTTTGGCCTGAGAACACAGTGATATTTCTTCACTTGAGTATTAGTGATGGAAATCTGATGACAGTACTTTGAACTGTGACTAAGAGGTCATAGTTTAGAGGACACTTTGAAAGTGTGGTAGTGATGAAGAGGATAGAGGCAAAAAAAGTAGCTCATTGCAAATAAAAAAAAAAATATATATATATATATATATATATAAATGAGAGAAGGCACTCATGTGAAATACAGTGATATATGCACGTTTAAAATAAAGGCACCAACTAATAGCTGATACTTGTAGTTTCTGTCTTTTTGAACACTGTCTAGTGTGGTTCCATATATTACACTGCTGAGACGATTTCAGGTTAATCAACTTGACCTGATTAAGAACAGTTTCACTATTCCTAGATGCATAATTACTTAAAGGAGCTTTAAAAATGTATGTTACTTTTTAAAAGCTTCTATTCAGCTTTTTTTAAACAAAGGAGTGAGGATATTGTTTGATAGCTAAAAGATATGAATGGTCAAGTAAACATTAGATGCATCAATTTTCTTAAATGTTGCATGAGTCTAACCCCAGATAGCTCGGCAAATATCTATAGTGTTTATAGCTAAAACACATATCTGCAAGATTCAAATCCCAACCTTCCACATGACTAACAAAAACCAGAAGTTAAAAAATTTAAAACTGAGATACTATAAAAAAATAATCGCTAATATTGCTAGGGTACTTGATAGTTTTAATAGGCTTTTCTCACAGCTGATTTTAGCTTCAGATCAGTTTTGTTTTTATTTTTAAGAAGCACATAGCTGGCATTATTTTGTAGATGTGAGAAAAAAATGCTCAGTTGTGTCAATGACTGCAAAGAGCGCTGTGACTAATTTGGACTCTGTTCTTTTGAGTTTTCATTTGGTCCCTTTTCTCAAGGTTCCATTTCTAGATGTTCTATCTAACATCAAGTTATAAAAGAGGTTTTATTTGACTTTTTACTCCTCTAAATAAATTACACAACACAAATTCTAAAGGACCGGATACAGGCAGTCATCTTCGAGAGATAGTGCCTATCGTGGTACCAGTAAGAATGCACACTGTGGGGATGTCTTTAGACAAACTCAAATGATAGAACGTGGATGATAAGCATATTCAATTTGGTTATTTACACAAGTATAAAGAACCAAATATTTCTAATGTTTTTTTCTATGTCCTCAATTCATGCTGAGTAAATACATTCTGATATGGTCAATTTTAATGTAAAATGTCAAAATGTTTTCCTTTTAGTCCCTAGGAAACATCAACATAGTGTTTAAAATTGCATCAGTTAAATTAAAACTCTTACACGGAATCAATCATGGATAATAACAGACTCCCTTTGAAAAATTCATAAAGTTGAAGGCAACTATTAAACGTTATCACTCTGAAGTCATACAAATACATATTTAGATCATAGTTCTATTAATTTCTCAACATATGTCATGGGGTAAATTGATTGAAATTTCAGTAACTGAATGAAAATATCAAGAGGCATGTTATAGTTCTACATTGTATTTCTGAAGAGAATTTTATACTTTCCATTTTTAAAAGAATTACATGAAACTGGTAGATAAATGTATATTCTGCAGTTCTTTTCAAATGTGCTTAAAATAGCTTTTATATCATAAGTTGCTCTCATCAGCAATAAGCTAATTTGTAGGTCATACTGTAGAAGTATATTTTCCCCATTCTAATTGTTTACCTAATTGGCTCATTAAAAGCCCATAAATAGTAAACATGTCTTAAAAAATAAACTACTGCCCTGAATAAAAGACAAAATATAAATACAAGTCATTTGATTTTATGTCATGTGCCTGCTAATTGTCATTAATGGATAAACAAAATAAATTTTGATGTGTATTTCTCTTATAGGCACACTGTTTCCCTCAAAAGCATCTTTAGCTACATTAAATGGCAGAATTGGGCATGTCTGTTTAGTTGTTTATGTTGAGTACAGGTAATTTTAATTAACCACTGAACCTGATCAATATAAAAGATAATTAACAGAGTTTCTGTAATTGTGGCACTATGTGAAAATTGAATTAAAACCAATTATTCAAACACTCATTACATTACTTATCATTAGTCATTAATATGTAGGATTATGACATGATTACAATGTGCCAAGTTCTATGCCAAGCACCTCACAAATATAATTTCAACTAATAATTATAGTAACCTCATACACAGGGAAGATCATTATTTCCATATTATATGAAGGAATAGAGTCTATGAAATCAGGTACAGAAATATAAGCATCTTACCAGAGTCATGTAGCTGGGAACAACATGGTATTTCAAGCCAGATTCATCACAGTTCCATTTGTGAGGTGAAAAGACTGGCTCTTAAATGTAGAAAGTTCATGTAATTCACAGTGAATCAAAAATAATATCAATTTGAATAACTATAGACAGACAATTCTCTCTAAACCCCTTTTCTGTCACTATCTCTCTGTCTCTGTTTCTCTGCCTCTGTCTGTCTGTCTGTCTGTCTCTCTCTCTCACACACACACCATGAATAACACAGTAGACTGTAGTGTTACTCTGACTATAATGATATGAACTTTTTTCCTTTCATTCTTCTTGAAAAATTACTAAGGAGATTCCCTAGCATTGTGGAAAGATTACGTACTTTTATAACACTTATGAAAACAAACACTCTTCGACCATATCAGAAGCTTTTAAAATCTTAATTGGTTTCCTTGACACTGTTCTTACCACTAGAAGTGGTTGGAATAACCACACTCAATTCTGGGATCCAGCAAAGAAGTGGAGGGTACCTCAGAGGCCAACAGGCTGTGACACTAGCACAGCCAAAGTGTCAAGAGTGCTTGTCTTCACGGGTGCCTTGTAAGGGCTACACCAAAGTCTCTACTCAAATTTTGTTTCCTTTTGATTTTTCCTGAAGTATAGCGATATTTCTGAAAGTCCTTTTAAGTGAGATAGCAAGTGTACACGGACATGATTTCAAACTAAATGAGTATATATGCGTGAAGTCAAGTTAAACTAAACTTCTGATATTTTATATATAGTGTGTGTGTGTGTGTGCACATGCGTGTGTGCGCGCGTACTATCTGTCTCCCTGAATGCAATGTAATTTCTGTGAGGGCTCAGAGTTCATTTTGTTTAGTACTCTAGTCCACGTCCAAGAAGAGTTCTTGGCACATATTAGGTGCTTATTAATTGAACATCGACAAGTAAAACAACCTGAAAGTGTCAGAATTTTGCCCTAACCTGAAGAACTCAATAGAAATAAGATCATGTTAGTGTCTATAAATAGTGAATGTCTCATTTAGAAGGTTCTATCGTGAATGCTGAGAATCTGGAAAATGTCTTCAATTATTCCTAGGATTGATTTAATTAATAGTCTATTTGGGGCTAATATAGAAGAATATATTGTAGCCTTGAGTGCAGGATCAAGGTGATCTTGAGTATATGTCATCCAATCTCACCCTGGAAAGATTAAACTTTCATTACTCTTAACTTCGTTGGACTGATTCAATACCTGAGAAGCAGGTTTCTTATTCCCATCTAAGATACCTGTCATGGAGATGTCATTCGTATGCAGCTTTTCTATAGAGACTTCGCATGCAAATTGAATCAGGCATTTTTAATTATGATTTGTTCTATCTTACATAGTTTGGCCACAGGGAAAAAAAGTGTGATAATCATAAGGGCCTTGAGTAATTCCTGTTGCAGTGACAGTAATAGCTCATTGGAAAGTAATAAACTGACATTCCAGTTACTACACTATCCTCCACAGATAGATATTATGGTAATCTAAAAAAGAGCACAAAACATAGTGGCTTCTTCCGACAGCTTTTATTTTTACCATTTTTATCTTCCAATTCAGTTGATTCCGATTGAGAAAGTCACAATATTAGTTTCATTTAGAGCGGAGTGTGAAACAGTTACATCTATATTATCTCAGATAACCATCAGAAGAGATAATATCGTCACTCCAATTTTATGGATAAGAAAAGGTCAGCAATACATGTTCATTTGTTCAAAGTTTAAGGGCCGGCATATGCATTTTAGTCATTCACTCACTGGATTTATTATTGAATATCTCCTGAGAACCAGACACTGATCTGGATTTTAAGACACTTTGATTAATAAAACAGCAGTTATGTTTCTATCTAAAAAGACAGATGTGACTATATATGGAGCAAGATGTTAACATGTGCTGTGGAAATAAGCAGAAATGTGGGGGGTAATCAGGAGTTCTGTGCCGGCCAGCACAAACCTAACTGAGAAGAGGTATTTGGAGCTTGAAGAAGAGCTAATGTGGTTAACTCTGTCAATATCGGAGGAAGGAGCGTTCCAGGAAAGGGACAATCACGCACAGAGACACTAAGGGGAAAAAAAAATATATCACAAATAGCAAGAAGGCTCCTGAGGTTGAAATAAAATGAATGAAGGAGAATGACAAACGCAAAATGCAGAGGGGCATAGTGTGTCATTTTTGAGGACTTTATTTTGCAGTGCTGGACACCGAGCCCAGGGCCTTGCACATAATAAGTGAGCTGCACCCTCCAGCTCTTCTTAAGGACTTTATAGACCTTTATAAGCATATTACCTTTTACTCTGAGTGAAGCGAGAAACTACTGGAGATTTGTGACCAGCATGACAAAATCTCCTTTTGTTTTTAAATACTACTTTGCTCTAATCAAACTAGGCTAGAGAGCTGTGTGAGAGTAAAAGCAGGGAAATCTCCTAATAGCTACAATAAGAATCCCAGCTGGAGAGTCTGGTAATGTATATCAAGATGGTAGCATTAGAGGTAGTGAGAAAAGGATAGATTCTGGGTATATTCCAACTGGAGGCAACAGGATTTCTTAAGGGTATTTTGTGGGGGTGCTCCAGAAGAATCCAGGAAAATTCAAAGTGTGAGGTTGAAATTTCAGGAGTGAGGACCCAGATGGATGGGATTACCACAGACATAATAAAAATGATATGTGGAAAAATTCTCTGTGTGGGAAAGATCCTTGTAATCAAGTTTGGTGGGGTAATTTAGTAATCCCAAATTACCTAAAAGAAAGCCTGAATTGGGAGTTAGGTATAAGAATGGAACTTTCTGAGAGAAATATTGAAATGGAGAAAAAAAAATTGGAGTCATAAATTATAAATAACACCTGAGGACATGACATTGAGGAGAATTGCAAAGAAAGATAGCGCTGAGCATCCAAGACAAACACATTCTTAGAAGCATTTCAAAATCCAGAAGAAAAGGAAGAGCCAGGCTGTGTCCGAGGAGATATTAGTAAAGTTAAAGAAAAAGAACAAGAGAATGTGTCATCCCAAATGCCAAAGGAAAAAATTGGTTGAAACCTGGTAGAACACATCTAATGTTACTGCTAGGTAAAAATGGAGAGAACAAAAACTGACTTTGGCTGGCTACTAAGGAGAAAAGGTGACCTTTATAAAAGCAATTTCAGTGCAGCAACAGGATTGAAAGTCCTCTAGAGTTGGTTGAAGAAAGTGAAAAAGGAATTAGAGTCTTTTGATGAAATCAACTCTTTAGGAGTTTTATAGAAACCAGTAGAGAAATGGGAAAGACACTCTGAGAACGAGCCGGGATTTTAAATTTTTTATACTTAGCATGCATAAAATAACATGTTTGTGCAATGATGGGAAGTGATCAATAAAAATGAATTGTTGGAGCAAGCTTCTTCATGTGGAGATTGAGATGGGTCTTCCTAAAGTCAAGTGGTGGTACACTACTGACTTACATGGGGACGTGGATTGTTAATAAGTGGGATGGCCAAATGTGAGCTCAAAGTGGTGGGTAGCTTCGGAAGTACCTTTGGGGTAGGAGTGTTTACAAATTTATCTTCTAGGTGTTTCTATTTTCTAAGGAAAGTGAGAAGCGAAGTCATCAATGAAAGAGTGAAGGTGGGAGAAGTTGATGGAGTTAAGAGATTTAGAGTATGTAGTCCTAGAGCTGAATGTGTTTACCAGGCATCATTAAAACCCCATTTGAAATCCAGCATAATATATCTTCAGTGATACTAGGTTGATAGTCATGCTAAGCTGCCCCAATGAAGTTTCATAAAAAGTAAATGATTAGGTTGATCACCATATCAAACATCAGGGTCAAGGGGTCTTAAATCATGAGATCATAGACATTTAACTTAAGTAAAAGGAAAAACAAGGACACCACAGTGCTTTCTTTTAGTTAAAAAAAAAAAGGTTTTCTCAACCCTAATAATTCATGTACTGTGCTAAAATGCAGTGAATAAACCAGAAATTTTCCCTGCCTTAGTAGAAACTGTACCTCAAAATGGAAAAATAGTAACAAAAACACCCATTATTTTACTATTTTGATATTTCAAATTTGATAAATATTACTAAGTAAATAAACTGCACAGGGAGTAAATCTCCCTGTTATTTGTGTATGTACATGTGTGTCCATGTTATGTATGTGTGTATGTGTCCATGTTGTGTGTTTGTGTGTATAGATAATATGGTCAAGGAGGACCTCTCTAAGCAGCTGCTATGCAAGCTGAGACCTAAAGGATGAAAAAGGACTTGCCGGTAAGCAGCAGAGGCAGGGCAGGCAGGGCACAGGAAAGGGTGCTTCGCATATTTAAGAAATCGAAGGGAGAGCAGTGTGGCTGGGACGTAAGAAACAAGGTGTTACATGAGGAGTGTGTAAAGAAAACCAGAAGCCACTGGGAAGACAGAATTTAATTTTCAATCTGCTTGGTTCCACATTAATTATATTTCTATTCTATCATATTCAGAAGTGACACAGTCATTAGTAAATATAATTCTTCAAGCTATACTTATAAGCCTTGATTTCTTTCCAGAATTACATGGTAGCACTTTTTCTATCTGGCAGCAATATTCTCACTTCTCCAAGTCTTGTGACTACCCCTTCAGTACTGTTCTGCAGACCCCAGCTCTGTGCTTTGCTCTCTACAATAATTAGATACATTAATCTATGCTAATACATAAATGATTCCTAATGACTCTGGGCATTACCTCCCCAGCGCATTTACATTTTAACAGGGATTTTCTAGTGACATAAAGAAGTGACTCTATTAGTGCACATTTCAGATGCTAAGCGGGCTTTTTTAGTATTATTTAAACTCTACTATTTTTCTAATTCCATAGCTTGCAAAGTTTGTACTCCACCAGAGATACTGAGAAATATATGCTTAATGTGGGAGATTTATCCCATAATGATCTAGTCCTGTTGAAGTTTTTCAGACTCACGCATTACCCTGCCCTAAGAGTCACTGAGCCTGAGGCTGTCCGCAGAGGACCTGTCCTATTTGTTGATGCCACTCACATGAGCTCCATGTTTTTTCAAGTGTCCCATCATTCAGGAAGATGATACATTGTATTTTATTGTTTTCCTGCAGAGCTTGTTACAGTCTTTAGCGATTGTTCAGAAAGCATATAAATCTTCCACAAGTGCATTATGAGGTATTTACCTGTCGAAAGTGAAATTGAGGTGTAAAACACTAAAAGTAGAAAAAGCATTTAGAGTGGAGTCATTATAAGAGTGTATGTTCCCTGAAAATCAGACATGAATGTTTAGCTGGAAACGGGGTGATTTCATGAATTTCTGGGCACTGTGAGAACTGATTAATATATGGACACATGGGATAAGAATTTTAACTAATTTATGATTTGTTAAAGGTATTTTCTTTCTGCAGGAAAGCAACCAAAAGAAACAATTGAATAGATATTTAAGGCCATTTAACTAACCTGTGTGCTGTATTAATGTAATGATTTTAACATCTCAAGGCAAAGAGGAATGAAAGGACAACTGGTTTCCAGGTTAAAAAACAAAAACAAACAAACAAACAAACCAAAAAACCCCCAAAAAACCTATGATTGGCTCTTAGAGATGAAATAAAACTGGGCAAAAATGCTGAAGCCAAACCTCAGAGAAGCTCAACTCTTTCCCAAGAATTCTTGCCTATTTCAGTGAACCATTGGCTCCTGTGAATTGTACAAGGCTTGGAACATATGTACCAGGCATCGAATTAATATTAAATAAAGAGGAGGAAGCAGAAAGAGGAAGAAAAAGCAGAATAAATAATTACCATTAGCAAAAATGGTTTTGCTATTTCAAGAAATTTTTCTTCATGTCAAGAAATAGCCATAACTATGCACAGTGTACAACCACATAAAGACATCTCTACTTTAACCCGACACCCTCACTCCCCCAAAATGGAGCATGAAGCAACATGATGTTGTCCAGCCATTTCTTTCTGTTTTTTTTTTCTTGTTTTTCTGTTTTATTATTTCCATCTTACAAAATGTAATATTTTGCTTTTGCCCAGTGGAAGCTCTCGTTCTATTTTGTAGATGGGAGGCTGCCCTGATTCACAAATGGATAGTGAATAAAAACTAATTGAATCCATAGTTAAATTATTGTGACTTGGTTTTTTGACAAAATGTATTCCCTGCCTTTCAGGTCAAGTGAGATGTATTTGCATTGTTGCTCCTCAGCATCTTGTGCTTTTCTATCTTATAAACTCAATTTATGGTCACATTTTTTCCTTTTCTTCTCTACCTATCTGAGAGTGCTTAAAAGTCACTGGCTGTATTTGATCTCTATGTGTGACATATTTAACATGATACCTAGCACATCGGATATATTATATATATACTTTATGGACACTGCAAGATGATCACTTCATAGAAACATGACTTACTCAAGATTGCGATACTCTGTAAGTGTAGGCTATGAATTTAATCGTCACGTGAATAACCATGAAAACGAACAGAAACAGTTCTAAGCTTATAAAAGTATCGTTAATCAATAGTTCAGATTTAAATACATAGTCCACAAGTGCAAACCTGACATTTGTATTTTTACTTTTGATTTTAAGGTAAGAGAGACCATCTTCCACTGCAAGAATAAAAATTAGCAACTTAGGCACTAATTCATATTCAATTAAAATTTTGTACAATACGACTTCTAATTCAAGCAACTTGAAATAGAACTAAAAGGATATACTAGCAGACAATGTTAGGTCATTTTTTTTCAAAAGGCTTAAAGAAGTCCTGACATCTATGAAAATTCTCTCTAAAGAGGAGTCCTGAATTCTAGGAAGGCCGACAGGCCTGTCTTTATTTTAAAAATATATGGGAAGCTAAGATTCCAGGCCAAAATAAATAAAACTTACAAGAAAGGCACTGAACTGCCTCTCCTTCCTTCCAAAATACTTTCAAATCAGTGTTTTGCAGCTTTCTTGCAGTGACGACTTCAAAAATGTATAAGTGTTTGTGTATGTCTTAAATCTTCTTTCTGAACTGAAAATTTCTTGAAGGTGTGGACTGTGATATTTTAAAAATTTACTTCTGGAGGGCAAACAGATTGTTTTGCAAAGAGCAGGCATTTAAATTTTTGCCAAATGAATGGCATACAATGGTCATCTCCAGTGATTTATTAGTTAAATGTAGTGTTTGTGTTTATTGGCATGAAGGCTTAGGTACCACACTCTTGGTCAAATTTACTTCTTCCTACTTCAACGATAATTTTACCATGGAAATAATTATGCTGTATTTAACACAGTGTCTACTAGTTAGAGATGTTCCATTTAAAACATTAAACTAAACTTATAAAGAAACTATTTGCCTGAAATCTTCTCTCATTGGAAGAGAAATGTATAAATGTATAAATTGATACATTTATAAATCTTCTGAGCATTTGCAAAAGCTGAAACCTTCAGTTACTGACTGCAACTGTTGCCAGTAAGTAGGAACAATTATTTCTTCAGAACAAACACACTGACAAATAATATCCCTCGTCCTGTTATGAAGAAAATCTAGAATCTCGGACATGATATAGGTCTGAAAGAAGGATTACTATGCTTAAGGGATATAAATTTCTCAAACATTTCAGGGAAACATACTAGAAAAAAATTCAGTCAGTGGGATGACAGATCTGGACAGGGACTGAAAAATATTCATTTATTATCTCAATTGTGAACTAAGTAACTAAGTCTTTGATAGGTATCATTCTCCTCTAATTTGTAAGATTTTTGACCTATGTTAATACGAATTTCTCCTTGAAATGTCATTAACTTAGCCACATTCAGCTATAGTTGCATAGCCAGAGCAACTAAAAGCTAAATTGTTTTTTAGTTTTCCCTTACTCACGCAAGATAACAATGGAAAATTGTTAATTGATGTGATTAGAGAAGCCAAAAACGAAGATGATGGGAAAATTGAATTGAAAATAATAGTCTGTGTCCATTTTCAAACTTCTTTTAAATCTGTTTTATTCACAGCCAGATCAAACTATGATTTCAGCTATCTGTTAGTACCAAATGTTCAAAGGGCTAATCTCAAGTGATGGGTGTGCCTCTGGGTATCTAAAGGACTCATCATCATAAAGTCCTCATTTCTTCCTCTTCAAGAGTCATTTATTAATTATTTATATATCCTGCCCTACTTGAGCTCTTAGACATGTGAGGCTGGTGAGCAAGGAATCATTTTTTGAGACACACACACACACACACACACACACACATAAAATTTAAATGATAGCAGAAAATTATGCACAACACAGTGAACCTGTGGTCTTATAAATTTTATATTGTTGAATTTTCCTATGATAATTATATCCACAGATTTTTCTCTTTTTTGTAACTCACAGTCAGTGGCACAAAGTTACCCAGAATTTTAGAATCAAAGTGTTTAGAAAACAAGCTGAGAGAATTATCAAGCAAGGCTTGTAAATAATCACTTCTAAAGCATCACACAGTGATTATTCTCAGCAATAAAACTTAACTTCTTGAAGATGTCCTTTATGGCTAACAATATACCAATCAGCTGCACTTAAATCTTATGCATTTGGTTCACCCAATGAGGATGCATTATGGAGTTAATATAAATTTTCTGTGGGACTTGCAGGAAGGAATGCAGGTGCTTTATGTATCAGATAACATTTTATAAGTTAAGTAAGGACTTGAATAAAATTATTTGATGGGAATATAGAAACTAGAAGAGCTTACCTATGGGAGGTGAGGACAAGAGATATACAAATTTAGAAAATAAAAATTAAGAGAAAGGGAGTAAAGGAACTTGCTGTCCACACAAGCATTCAGTGTGAGGGGCCCCCGCAGCCATGCACATCCCTCTTCAGGAAACAACGCTTGCGTGTTCAATGCGCATGTGTTTTTTGTTGAAGAATAATATGGTGGACTGCTTGAGAATTTCAACTTATTTTTTAAAGTAGTTTTTTTTTTTTTGAATGAGTAAAGCAATTTTAAGGACATCTTTTCTTCTTTCAAAGGGGGAGAAAATTGCTTCCCAATGCAATGATTCTGCCCTTTACAATAATAGAAAACTACATAGAGGGAATTAAATATAGCTGAGATTTGGCTCTAACAATGTTTTGACTCTTTAAGTATCAGTTTCCTCATCAGTATGCTGAAGATGTTTAATGAAATTATTTTTATATAAAAAACTCCAAATGTACCATTAACAAGGTTAGGAAATTCCATGATAGAAAATTGAGAGACTGATGAAAACATGCAACTGGCCAAATACATACATAATCACATCAGCTGTATTATCCAGAGCACAGTTTTTCAAATTAGTTTTTCAAATGGTACATATACATTAGTGGATACTGAGATCAAATTCATTGAGTACAACAACCATCTACTGGAACTAATAGAATGAAAGAAAAATTACAGAATACATGCCATGCATTAAGGAAAAATATTGTCTCTTGAGTCTTTTCATTATGGTAAGCTCTGTGTTATATACTTATGAGTATATGTTCTCAGCCATGATGTAAATTATATTTTTCAGTCTTCATAGGCATCAACAAAAGTTTGTAAGCTACACATTCGCAGTGTCTTCATTTGAGCTAAAGAAGAAACAACACTTTTACTCACCTATAGTGGGGTCGTGATAATCAGGGAACTGATGACTAATAAACTGCATCGTCATGGCTGAAAGAAAAACAGTTTAATTCAATAAAAATTCATTAATTCATCAATGTCATTCACCAACATAGTTCACCGATCTTTTAATAGGTTCTTGTGAGTAATTATTTTGTGTGAGCACAAAATGACAATAAGACCATGTTACAAAAAAAAAAAAAAGACCATGTTACAGGTGGGAAAAAGGTGACAAATAATGCTAGGTACATTTTGGAATAATATATTCAAATTATAAGTGTATTTTCATAAAAATTCAGTTAAAACAAAATAGGGAAGTTCTTACTACAATAAATACATAAAGTAGCTGTATGGTTCCTCTTAGCTTGCTCTGGTTAGAGAATTAGTAATGGCCAGGAAGATCATTTCTCTAAAGCACCTATATATTCTCTAAGACATAAGTTTCTCATCTTAAAAGTGAGTGATCTCTAAGGTTTCTTTAGGCTATAAAAATTCTTGATTATGTTATTTTTAAAATTAAAGCATTCCAGTCAGTTTTACTTTGCATATTCATGTTATTTACCACATTTTTAATTACTTTCCTCTTCAATTCTGAACCTTCCATATTCCTTCCCAGTCTGTAATATTATACTATATTTGCAATAAAAGAAAATGTATAATAGTTAAAACACAATAAATAAAATAAATTTTAAAATACCCACATATATAATAGTTCTTTTTTTTTTTCTTCATGTTTATGCACTAAGTCTCTATGTAAACTTTAGTCAAGATCCTCCGAGCCTTGTTCCTATGTAGAGCACAGCCGTGGCCCATGTTCCAGCACCCCTGCAGAGCTTGCATAGATCAGTTTCAGCAAAAATTCTACTAACTCAATTCGTATGAAATCATATCTGATCATCGCAGCTTTGGTTAGCCACAATCCACCTCTTAGTAACTTTCTATCCACCAGTGCAAGGCCTCCCTCCTCCTTTTCTTCCTCCCCCATTCTTGCCTATGAATCTTCACTAGTCACTGTAATATGGAGAACTAAGTCCATTTCGATACTTAACTTTATTTTCCTCTTTTGCAGCAGTTCCTGAAAAATATCTATCTTTACTATTTTAACTACAGTCCAGCTCTGGTGCTCTTTAACAACATGTTCACAGTTTAACTGATGTTCAGATCAGGGAAGGTGCAGTTAAATTCAACAAACATGTAAAAGGCACTTGTCTAAGCCTGCTGAGAGATGAAAGAAAAAAAAAAATGGAACCTGACCCTGGAGAAGAGAATTTGTTTACATTTTCATGGTTATTTTCCTTCTTTCTTTGCACTGAGGAAGAATGTCTACATATAAAAGTGTTACTCAGTTTGACAGCTTTGGGAAATGTTTGAAATGCAAATTAACAGTCCTTGTGGATAGCCTTAGGAGTTAGAATATTTCAGAAAAACAAACCAAACTGAAAGCAACATGTTTATTAAATAGATATAAAGAAGCATTTGGTGATTTTTTTCTTCTTGTCCTGAGTATCAGTGGAAGTTATTTCTATCTCTATCACCAGCTGGTTTCTGTCCAATTAGAACACAAAGGTCAGAGACTCAGGCTTATATTGATTAATAAATTTGGCTAATCAGTACTCATGACTTCAAGAATAGTTTAGAATCAGTAAATTTAAGGCTAGAATGAGAACATCCTCACTCCATTTAACTCAAAACAAAGAGATACAAACCTGTTTTCTATGGTAGCCAATTATCTAGGTTAAAATCCTAAAGATGTCTTTGTATCCCTGCCCTATATCACTCTAGGCACAAATATGAAATGTCATATTGTTTTCAAATCTTTCAAATGTATCTTGATTTCTTCTGGTATCACTCTAGTTCAGAATCTTATTCTCACATTTCTTCTGAAAAATCTCTATTTCATTAAATTCAAAAGTGTTTCCTCTGTAAATATGCTTTCTTTTTATTGGATCTTTCATAATGGTACCAGAATCATTATAAAAAATAGTGTCACTCACCTGTCGACAGCTATTAGGATAATCTTAAACATGATATGCTAGCATATGCAGTCTCTCGCAAATCATATTCACAAACTTTTCAGTCTCTATTTACACCACTATACAAACAGCACTCTTGCTCTCAGACTCACGTAAGTACTTTCCAACCCTGAGCAAGTGTTTAGACTGTTCTTCACCTTCTTCTTTCTGCTAACTCATTCCGTCACCAAAGTTTAGTCAGGCTCCTCTGAACCCCTTCTCTCACAGGCCTCAACTTCCATGTTCATCTTTTTGACAACCTAGTTTTCCTCCTTTTCATAATTTAGTTCTAGCAAGAGCCCTGCTAAACCAGCTTAGTGAGCATCAGCCACCCTTTATGGCTCATCACCCACCTTCCATAGCAGATCAAATTCTTTCTCCTCACCATGCCCTGGATTTCTAATCACTTTCACCTGTCGTCAGTGAGAATCCTATTAAATATACTCAACCACGATGGAGTCCTCCCTAACCTTCTCTAATGTTTTTTCATAGTACTTTTCCACTACCGACCCTCATCATACGTGCCGGCTATACATCCCTCCTCATCCCTACTGTATTTGTAGTTGAACTCAGTCCTATACTGAGGGCATTTTCCTTTTACTGAAATAGTTCCACAATAAAACATGCTTTTACTGATTTAACTACAGTCCAGTTTTAGTTTACAATTCTAATAATGCTCAGTATCTTTGTTTAAATCTCAGAGCATTCAGCAAATATATTGAACCTTGATAGTCATAATGTTACAAGAAGGCATTAGAAAAAATTGTGTATAATGGCAGGCTAAATTAACTACTATGTTTTTGGGAAAGAATTGTGAGAATGAAAAAATTTAGAACAAATTTAGAAAAAAGACATACAAACATTTGAAGAACGAATAGATGTATTTGAATATTAAATTTAAAAGTCATTCTCAAAGCCTTTGGCCTAATGAAGTGACTAGATTTTTGCCATCTTAAAATCTGACTCCATTTTGAGTCAGCCCTAACCTTTAAAAGACCCTAGTCATCTCCTAATTAGAAAAAAAAAAAATTGTTCTTGCTTATCTGCCTGTTGCCAGACAATTCTCCTCCCTGCAGCCTGTGCTCTCCTCAACCCCCACCCTTTGTGCCTTCTGTTTTAGAATAAACCCATAAGGTTGTAACTGTTAACTGCCAGTATGAGAGCGACCACTGACAGTCCAAGACTTTGGCTTAGTCTCAGCATGTCTTAAGTGACTTCTCCCAATCTTAGGGCTGATAGTCACATTAGTCATGGTATTTTACCTGCTACATGTACACTTCTGCTTATCTGCAATACTATAAGAGAACTTAATAGATTCATTGGTGTAAGAAAAGACAATCAAACAGCTTTTACTCCCCCACCGTTATGGAGCACTGCCTGATGAGTCCTAGTTGTGATGTTATCAGTTACTAAAATTGCACTGGGCATCCAAGGCAGAAATGTGACAAGACCCCCATCATAAATACAGGAAGTCACAGACAACTACAGGCTGACACGCTCTATGTTGTCATGACAACCAGTAGGAGCTATGCTAAGGAGGGCTAACCTTTGAGCCCTCACTTACAAGAAAGGCAAAAATAAACAATTGGGATTGACTAACTTGACCCAACAGACATTCCTGAAAAGTAAGGTAACTGCCTGAGAATGCCACTAGACAAACATAGCCGAGGTAACATGATATATGGCTAAAAATTCATCTGTAACTATTGCAAATACCTGCTTGTTGTAATAACTTCAAAGAACTCCACTTGTGAGATATAATTGTGGCTTTTGCCTTGAAAAACTGTGCCCTAAATTTGCTTCTGTGATGAGAATCTTTAGACAGGAGCTACCCTCAGCTGCCGGCTAAATAAATGAACTCTAACTGGGTTTTATTCAGTGTGTGGCATCTTTTCTTCTTGCACCCAAGTGAAGCGACCAATGGCCATCCCATCGGGCCACCCAGAGTCCCTCTTCACTACCACTGAGGTAGAATCAAAGGAAGGGAGGCAGCTCACAAAAGTTAATTTTAGAAAGATCGATTTGTAAAAGTTTCTTTTGTGCTTCGCAAGAGTTGAATCCTTAGTATTTACATGGATTAGTAAAATATCCCGCCATATATATGATTATTTATATAAATATTATTTATAATCATATTTATGTAAATTACGTGTGCGCACACACATTTTGGCACATTTCTACTTGAGTAGTTCAAGAAACTGCAGACCTTTGCTGCTTCAGGAAAAACTGAAAAGCTGCCCTTTTTTTCTCCCCCTGAATATGTTTACAATGGGAATCTTCACTGCTGACATAAAGAAATAGTGAGTATTAACAGGCTTTTTGTCTGATAGCCCCTTTCTGCCTGGAGAAGGTCTTATCATAGGGAGACTGTATCGGGAGCCTCACAGCTGGCACAGACAGAGATTACAGCCGGTAGTTAGCGCCTGTCTCCTCAGCCGTCCCCAGGCTAGTGTCACCTGCCTGGCCGTCCAGAAGCTCTTATCTCTTTGTTTAGCTCTATATACTAAACTCCAAGTATCGAGTTCATCTTTTGACGCTCCTACTTTGTGTATGGCTCCCATATGTTTCTACACATTGATAAATTTTGCTTGGCTCTTTCCTCCTCTTCATCTGTCTATTATCAGTTTATTGCACAGACTAAATCTATGGAAACGAAAGAGGGAAAAGAATAAATATAAAACTTTATTACAATTACTAAGCTAAATGTTGGAGATAAGCAATCTGTTAAATGCTTATTTGCTAGACAGGGCCAAGTTTTTTTTTTTGTTTTTTTGTTTTTTTTTTTTGTGATGTTTACATTTGAATCCTCAAATTTTGTGGATCTTATTGTTCCTTCTTTAAGAACCTTTCTTTCAAGAACTCAAATGTCATAACTGTCTATTTTTCAGAGATTTCAATTGTACTGAGTTTATAATGTCTTAATGCACTGGTTCTAAATATCTAATGAAAATGAAATTCTATTCTCTCTCTCTCTCAAAACATACATTCATAAACGCACATATACACAATGTTGACATACCCAGGGATCAACACGTCCCCCAAATACCTGCCTTACAAATACCAATGTAAGTCAGAAATCAGTTTTTTGTTCAAAAAGTTAAAATACCCATGAACAAAGCAATTTGAAACCAACTGGGAACCTTGAATCAAATCTACCTTTTAGGAATTCTTAATATTCATCTTAGATATTCCAGTCCTGCTATGTAAAATGGAATTATTTTCTTGGAAGATTATAAAATAAATTTTTTGACACTTGACTGTGAACCCAAACAATGGGGACAACATATGCCTAACAAGCATAACCAATTTAACTCACAAAGTACATTAAGGAAAGACAAAAAAGCAGGCTAGTTAGTAAAATAAATAAATAAAATGTTCAGATACATACAAAACATGCCTTGGCTTGTCATTACTGTTCTATAAAACGTAAGAAAATTTATCTTTCAAATTTTCAGAAAGGAAAAATCTCACATGAGATCAGGATAATTTTCTACATAGTTTAGAAAACCGACTAATTTAACAAACATTGAATGTTTTCAGAATTTACTAGACGAAATGTTAATAAAGTCTTTTTGAATGTGTTTGTTTGAAATAAGTGAAACTCTGGATGATATGAGAGTGAATATATTGTGTTCTGAGTTTCAATCACAGTCAAAATAATAGTCAATCTATGTTTTGCAGTTCATATTTAAGACACTACATCACTGAATTCAGCAGGAGTCCATGGATATTAGCCAGAAATAGGAATTCCTAGGAGAAAATGAGACAATAAGAACTAGCACAAGAATGGTGTTTTAGGAAATATTTTGTTGTCTTAATCAAAGCAGACTTTTATTTTTGAATCAGAAAAATAATATTATTGGACCACTGACTCTCCATATCAAAATGAATCATTACATTATCACTCATTTATATACAGTTTATACATTTCTATATTTTAAAATATTTCCCTTGTTAAATTATTCTACTATGGTAGTTGAACTATTCTTCATGATATTTTAGGAATTTCTTAGTATCATAATATCTACAAATAAAAATAGTTTTCAATTTTATCTTCATTGTTGACTTGTCCTTATGTGTAATTTTTGGTTAATCCATTCACTCATTGGTCAATAATTTATTTTGATAGACTAGCCTATGAAAACATGTGGGCCAGTTCCTTTTTAAACAGGTAATTCCTCAATAACTTTTCTATTTATTCTGTACATATTGCTCTGATGAGCTTTTAAAGCTGTTAAGAATTTTAGGAACTAGCAGTATCCTGAGAATTTAAGGTTTTAAATTTTATGTGAAAACTTAGGATAATTTAAGTTTTCACAATATAATGAGTTATTCTTTATAATTTGTTTGCTGTTTTCCCTTAATATTTGCTTAACATAGTTACTAATTTGTCTATTTCATTGATTTTTAAAAATAATTATAATTTTGATTCTTATAGTTATCATTATTTTATCTACTAATTTTCTTTTCATTGAACTTCTGATTTATATCTTTTTTATTTCCTTATCTGTATTTTTGGTTTTCTTACTAATTCAGCCCATTTCTTTTCATTCTTTTAATTTTTGTTGATATAATTTTATTAATATGAAGTGTTCTCTTGTCTCTGATTTGTGTACTTAATATATTACAATATTATTTCGTTGAAGTTGTATAATTTCTATTTCCATTTTTCCTTTCACCTGTGAGTTGAAAAAGACTTTCAGTTTCTCATATCAGAGACACAATGCGATATTTACTCTTCTGTATGTGATTTATTTCACTTAAGAGTATGTTTTTGAGGTGCATCCAAAGGACCAAAATGTATAATAGATATTGTTAAATAAAAAGAAAGTGTTCAGAGGGGAAAGGAAGTGGGGAAGGAAGAGAGGAAAAGGAGGGAAGGAAGGGAGGAGAAGGAAGGGAGGGAAAAGGAAAAGAAGAAAGAAAGATAAAAAAATGGAAACAAAGCTGTCATAAATAAGGAGAGGAGGAGGACTCGAAGGGAGGGGAGGGAAAGGGGAAAAAAGAAAATAAAAATATAATATGTACAGATACAAAACTCCTGTGATGAATATGATCATTATGTATATCTAAAATGTACCAATAATATTATTGTAAAAAAAGAAAAAGAGAAATCTGTTTTCAATTCATAACCAAAATCTCCTTTATGATTAGCATTTTGTTTCTAACTTCTAGTTCTATAGCTTGGATTCCATTTTGATCACTTTTTCTCTGACCCTTTGGGATTGTTTTTCTGCCTTCTACAGTGTCTCTGTCTTGATTTTCACTTCAAATTAGTTTCCCATAGTCATCTTCTAATTTGTTCTGTATTTTTGAGATGATTTTGTCTTTTCTTCTATTTCTTTCTTCTCTGTATGTTTCTTCTTTTTAAATAAGTTTTTTATCTTTTTGTATTTGAATTTTTGATTCTGTGTTCATGATTGTCTGAACATATTTAATTCAGTTAAGATTATTTCATTATGTGCTAATGCTTTGTTGGATTTTGGAGGACAGCTTTTATGGCTTTCAAAGTGTTGATCTACAATTTTACTTTTTCTTCTATTCATAGTCTTATGTTTGTTTATGTTTTCCCTGTATTCCTAGGTATTGTTTCCCCATAATTATTAGATCAATACTGTTTTGTTACATCAGTAAAGTGCCTTTTAGTTTGGGTAATATTGGTGAGTGATGAGGACCATGAAAGAAATCGGCATCTTTTGTTTTTCTCTTTTTTAAAAAAAACAGGATCTTTAATTTTCTTCATCCCCCTCTTGCTTTTTCCTTCACTGGCACAACTCGGAAGTGAAGCACCATTTTCTATTAACTTTCCCTCAGAAACAGAAGTTCACTTCTGCCCCTATTTACCATGTATTGTGGAGCACTTTCTTATTACTATAAAAAATAAAGTTCCTGAATAATTATCAGCATTTTTAAATTAAATTTTGGATTTATTCTTCCTAAGGATGATTTATCTGCACTTCTTGTAGGGACTTTACTCTTCTCTCCTCTTCTGTTTAGAAACTATCGCTTCCATTTCTGCTTTCTTCAACACTACAGACTTGTGATGTCAGCAAAATCTTTCTGGAAATCCACCTCTATCTCTCTGCTTAGATATGATTTGACATCCGTGGTGTGGACAACATGAGGTTTCCTTTGTACTCCTTGCTAATAGTTGGCTTTAGGGCAAGACATTTAAAGAAATTCAGATTTAGCACACCAACCATATCTTCCTATTCATTGCTTATCAACCATTATATATTGATGTGTAAGAAAGAGACAATAAAATTCGTGCAGTGTAGATCTTTGAAGCTTAATTCTACATTTGATTTTAGCCAAAAGGCCAAGAAGCGATGAAGCTTAATTCTAGAAATTAATAGGTCATTTATCTCTTGGATAATTTAGCTTGTATTCCAGATGACACCTACACACTGAACTACTTCAGCAAGGAAACTAGAAATGCATTTGCACAAGAATGCAAAGAGAAATGAAAAGGATACCTATCGCTCCATCAGAATTTAGTCAAAAAGAGTTTAAGGAAAGAAAATTGTGCTGTCTGAAACAAAATTCTAAAATAAATCACCTATAATACATTCATTGGATATCTACTACACATAGCAATATAATAGCTGGTAGTTTTCAAACATATTAAATCCAAGATGAAATTTAAACACCTTGAATTAGAAAATGAAGTTGCATGAATGTATGAGTATAGGGTGGGGAAAGGTGGATGGAAGCTCACGCCCTGGAATAACTAGAAAGTATAAGGAACTTAATTTCCAACTTTCTTTGATAGTGAATTTAGTGGTGCAGGGGGCAGATGGCAGAAACAAAATCTTAGTGTATTTGCTACAATTCTTAATTTTTATTCATGTCAAAATACTGCAGGGAGGAGGGGCAGGGAAATGGAGCTGTGTTCTACAAAATCTTTCTGGGATCTAGGATCCTTTTATCAATTTTTTGGAACCTTAGGTGTCTATTGAGTTCTTGATAACGAGTTGAGAAAAGAGATAATTCATCAAGAATTATTTGAGAGGCTTTTAGGGAAAGGGATAGTTATGTTATTTTATCCATATGCTATTAACAGAATTCAGTTACTTGGCTTCTCCTAACTGCTGGGAGGCTAAAGTAAGGGCTAAAAGGAAGAAAAGGAAATGGGTTTCTGTAAACACATAGCGAGTGTAATACATGAGGGGTGATATTCAAAGGAAATGTAACTATTTCAAATGAAGGAAAACACAATGTCACTCTTGTTCCCCAAAACAGCAATCATCCTCGGAAAAACTAAGTTAGATCTTAAAATAGCTTTGTATCTTATCAGCTTTTATGACAGCTCACGCTAAAATTTTAAAGTAAAGGATCTTTTAATTTTTGCCAAACACTTCAAAAAATATTCCAAGAAGCACTTGTTTAAACATTTTGTAGGTGGGATAATCTAAACCTGGAAATATATGTATAGTTTGATAGCTTTGAAAACTTAATTCTGTAGATGTGAATGTATTTGAAATGACGACTAAAATGATTTATTTTGCTTTGTTCTGTTCATATTGACTATATAGCCATCATGAAAAATGTGGAAAAACAAATAGTGACAGGAAGTGTGTACTACTGTTCCACGCCCATAATTGCTCCTCTTTATGAGTTTGTTTTTTTACTGGGATTATGGATGCAAAGAATAGAGAATGTATGCAGAGAATGTATAAATTAAGAATATATTTGATAAGAAAAGTAGAATTAATCATGGTAATCTCATGAAAAGTAATTAGACAAGAAAAGAAACAATATTTGGTGTACTTAAATAGCTCTGTCTCAATTACTACAGTTAATGGATACCTTTGTATAGAAAACAAGAATGTATCTCTCACTGTAGAAATGAACGTTTACTAAAAGTTAATCTGAAGACAACATTAGGAAGTGCCTAATGAATTTCATATAAAAGTCTTTTTTCTTTATTTGTACCTATATAATTAACATTTTCTGTAAATGTAGAAATTCCAAAGACTCTAAAATATTCACTAAATACATAAAACAAATAATGACCAAAGTATTTTACATGTCTACACACAGTAATAGATTTAAAACAAGCAAATTTTAAGTAAACCCATTTTATTTGGACTTTTCTTTATCATGGATATGATTTTTCTATTTAAGCATTTCTTTTGTTATTCAGATATTCCTATAATTTACTCTTTCATTTTAAAGTTAAATTTAAATCAACTGCTTCTTGTTTAGCATAATTTACTATTAAACCATCAAATTTACCTCTCCCAAAAGTCTGACAATACTA
Organism: Hystrix cristata; assembly: GCA_004026905.1. Taxonomy (NCBI): domain Eukaryota; kingdom Metazoa; phylum Chordata; class Mammalia; order Rodentia; family Hystricidae; genus Hystrix; species Hystrix cristata. The sequence continues at coordinate 65,673 of PVJO010005106.1, read as the reverse complement.
TATATCATTCTCCCTGGAATGTCGGTGATATTTGGCCAGAGGCAGAGACTGTCAGTTGTGAAAAAGAAAAATTATAAAAAGAAAGGAGTTATTTTGCATGAAATAAAAAAAAATGATTAAAATACTGCACAAAATCACATCACTCATTATTATTTCTCCAGCAACATCCACATATTGAAAAGGAATTTGATATTTATGGAAAGTACTAAACTGCAACACTTTGGATAATAATATAATCTTATAACACAGAGGTAGAGGACAGTGAATCCTTTTGGAATTGATGACCTGTCAGTGGAATTGAGAAAGGCAATCCTGAAAAATTGGCCACTAAGGCTTGGTCCCATTTCTCTCTTGATTTGGGGGCAGGGGGCTGAGACCCTAGAAAAATTACAGAAACGCTCCATCTTGATATTCTTGTTTGCAAAGTGAAGGGCAGAAGGAAATATAATTTAAAGTTGCCTCCAGATTGAATGTTCTGTAATATCTCTTCATCTTATTGTCATATCATCATCAACATCATCATCATCATCATCATCATCATCACCATCATCTGCTGGTGCTGCTGCTGCTGCTGGTGCTGCTACTGCTGCTGCTCTTTCATTCCTTTTTTACTTTAGTCCACCGTCATGTGTCTTTTCCAGCCACAGTGGTCTTCTAGGAGTTTCTCCTTCCAGCCAGCTACACTCCTTCCCAAGGAGAGATCCTCGTGGGTGCTGCTCCCCCTGACCGGGGTATTCGCCCCAGCAGCACCTGCATGTGTTGCTTTCCTAGACCTTCAGATTAGCGCCCACACAGCCTTCCTCGGAAAGCATTTCCTTGTCACTGAATTTAAGGCATAACGTGTGTCCTCCTGAGATTTCTGTGTTCTTTTGTTGGCATTCATGCATTCATTCATCTACTTCCAAATATTTACTGCACCCCAGACACAGCTGGGGGCATAGGGCACATCAGTAAACAAAATGAGTGTGTAAGTCCCTTGCCTTCTAGAAGACAGCAAATTGAAAAGGGAAAAAAAGTAAACAGGGAGGGAGGAGGGGGTGAGGGGAGAGGAATGGGAAAAAAAGAACGAACAAGATATGTCATGTACAGGTACAAATCCCATATGATGAATGTTATCACTATGTATCTCTAAAATGTACCATTAAAATAAAATTTAAAAAATTAAAAAAGAAAAGAAAAAAAGAGAAATATCTAGTATATATCAAGAGCATGCTAGATGATGAAAATGCTATAAAATTAAACAGCTGTAGGATCATTATGAAACTACAAAAATACAATGAGATGAAATTATGTGGTGGGAAATTTCTAAATAGTATACAACAAATTTTATTTTTCTTTTTAATACTTTTAATAGTCTGGTTGATCAGGGAACAACAAATTTAACATTATCCACTACTGAAGAACTTGTTGATGTAGTTTTTCAAAAGGCTTATAATGGATATTGTATTATTATGTCTTTCATTTTCCAATAGATACATTTATAAGAAATTATAGCATCTTATCTAAAACATCATTTTTTAAGTTAGAAATTATATCCTTTGAAACAATTTAAACCTAGGCGAAATTTTTACATGTCAGTTTAAAAGCATGAAAATTCGATAACTATCTTTAAAAAAAAAATCACTGAAGAGCAGTTTAAAGAGTGTTTTGTAGGAGTCCCAAATGGTGGAGCAGTGAGTGGCAGCAAGTCTGGAAATGTCTAGAGTCTGGAAAACAGTACCTGGGAGAGGATTCAAAGTGAGTAGAAGTCACACAGAAACCAGGAGGGAACTGACAGAGGAGAAAATAGGATTAAGTGGTACAGAAGAAATAGATCACACCGTGGAGGAGAGACTGTGCAGCCTCCCTGACAGTGCTGGCTAGCCGCCCTCTGGGAGGCAAAGTAACAGCATTTTTGCTCATGCAGAACCAGAGAACAGCACTGGGACTGATAGAACTATTGGCAGTTGGGACTAGCAAGGAACATGCAGGACACTGCTCCTTAGACGGCCTTCCACAGTCACCAGTTGGAGAGTGACCTCGGTACAAGTACCCGCGGCCACAATCTTGGAGCAAGATCTAGTTTGGAGGCCATTGTAGGGAAGGGCTGAGTGTTTGAATCTGGGTCCCAGAAGCAGCCCCTTGTCTGCTTCACACGGCCAAGTTCCCAGAGAGAATGAGGGAAAGAGGGTCACGGGAGACTGCAGGCAATTGGAGCGCAGCTCGGGGGAGGCCTGCTGAGAGGCAGGGACTGGTGACCACAGGCCCAGCTCGGGGGTGAGCGGCAGGTTCGGGCTGAGTCACACAGGACTGGAAGCTCGCACTGGCGCTGCGTCCTCACAGTAAGCAGATCTCTATCCACAGCGCTGTTCTGGGGCGAACTACCACCTTACACAGCCTTGTGAGCAGAGACACAACCCGGCTTGAGCTCTGCCCCCTAACTCCGGGGTGAGGAAAAGAGCCACGCATCCAAAGCAATAGAACATTTTCTTTTATTATTCTTTATTTGATTGTATTATTTTAATTTTTTCATTTTACTTTAATTTTTTTATTCGCTGTTTTCTTCCTTCTGTACATTTTCCCCATAAACTTATTCCATTATTTTACTCTTTTTTCCTCTGTGAGCATGACCATGTATGCGTGTTTCACTTCCTCTTGCCTTTTTCTTCTAACATAGTTTATAGAGGCTGAGGGAATGCTCCCGTGTCCCTTTACATCCGCCTACTTTTACCATATCATCTCATCTGACTTCTTTCTCCTGTGTCTTGCTCATTCTCAATTTTTCTCTTCTTTTCTCTCCTCCTTTTCATTTATCTCCCTTTAACTTTTCTCTAATATTTGTATCAGTCGTAGAATCTTTTCTCATCCCCATTTCTCACTGTTAATTTTGTACCAGGTTCCCTTCTTATCCCATTCTAAGTGTATAACTTGCTCTTACCATCATTTGCCCCTCCTATTTCCTCCTTCCTATACTCCAGAGCACAGGACAAAAGAAAAACAAAAACAAACAAAAAAAAAACACTTTTCTTTTTCTTCTGTTCTCTTCCTCTCTCTGGCATTACCTGGTCCCCAACTTCCTTTAGTTAACTGATTCTATAAAATTACTGTTGAGCGTTGTTTTTCGCCACTACAGGAGATACAGCCACTGAATTTAGTAAATATTAACTGTAGGCCAAGATGGGTTGTTATGATGCTTACCCTATAACCATGAATTTCTTTTCTAAAAATACATAAGTGCATCAGTGTAACAGAACTGAAGATTTAGCAACCTCCTCAGACATATTCAGCTACTTAATCTCCAACAAGGTGTCCAAAAGCATATGGTGGAGGAAAGACAGACTTTTCAACAGGTGGTGCTGGGAAAACTGGTTATCCTTGTACAGAACATTGGAACTGGACCCTTATCGCTCAATATATACTAAGTTAAAATCAAAATGAATCAAAGATCTCAACATTAAAACAGACATATTAAACCTATGGGAAGATAAATAGGTAAAACACTTGAAGGTAGAAGTATAGGAAAGGATTTTCTAAAGAGAACCTCAATCACACAAGAAATAGCAAGAATCAATAAGTGGAGTTTTATTAACCTAAGAATTTCTGTACAGCAGAAGAATCAATCAGTGGAGTGAAGAGGAAACTTACAGAATGGGGAAAACATTTTGCCATCTTCCCCTCAGAGAGAGGACTAATATCTAGAATATACGAAGAACTCAGAAAAATGACACCACCTAAGATTAAAGCACCAGTCAAGAAACTGGCAAGAGGAATGAGCAGATATTTTACAGAGGAAGAAATACAAATGATCAACAAATATGTGAAAAAAAAGTTTAACATCTCTAGCCATTAGAGAAAGGCAAATTAAAATAACACCAAGATTCAGTCTTACTCCAGAAAGAATGGCAACCATTAAGAAACCAAACAATAAGAAATACTGGGGAGGATGTGGTGAAAAAGAAATCCTCCTTTATTGTTGGTGAGAATATAAACTAGTACAACCATATGGAAATCAGTATGGAGATTTCTCAAAGAACTGAAATTAGACATTCCATATGACCCAACCATCCCCATGCTAGGTGTCCTCCTCAAAGAACTTAAGACATCATACTACAGCAGTACATGCTTACCAGTATTCATATGACATGGTATTCTACATAGAAGATCCAAATAACTCCACATAAAATTCTTTTAATTCATAGTGAATTTTAGCAATGTAACAGGGTACAAGATGGACACAAAACACTCATTAGCATTAATGTACTCCAACAATGAACAAGATAAGAAGGAAATTATGAAAATAATACCATTCACAGCAGCATAACTCATAATAGTTTAATCCTGGAAACAACTTGTATGCCCATCAACAGACAATTGGATTAAAAAATGTGGTATCTATATACAATGGAATACTACTCTGCTATAAAGAATGACGAATTCGACACATTTGTTGAAAAATGGATCCACCTGGAAAATACAATGTTGTGCAAAATAAACCAGACACACAAGTTTAAATATAGCATGGTAGGTCTCATTTGGGTAAGGCAAAGTACAAACAAAAAGATTAATAAAGGATGGATAGAAAGAAACAAGGAGATGTATATCTTGCAGTAGGAAGTGGTCCAAGGGCAAAAGCACAAGGGGAAAGAAGGAGGAAAAGTTCAAATAAGTAGAATAAAGATATGACATGTACAGGAATCTAATAACCTCAATTAATATAAACATTACATGCCATAGCATGAGCTAAGATTAATAATATCAACAAGAATGAAAAAAATAGGATGGGGAGTTGGAGGAGGAGGAAGGGAGGGAGAGAAAAGGAAATTTAAAACAACAAAGAAAAAAACTATGGTATATACATGTAACCACTCCCCAAAATAATTGTAAACTGCAGAACTGCAAACATTTACTAATAAAATTAAAAATTAAAAACAAAAAAAATAACTAAAATGTTTCAAATTCTGTGCCTTCATTCTGGTCAAGGTTAGAAAGCTATGAAGGAATCGAACTGATGGGGTCATAGGACTCCAAATTCAGACTCTTTCCATTCTGCCAATTAGAACTGATGGGGTCATAGGACTCCAAATTCAGACTCTTTCCATTCTGCCCATTAGAACTGATGGGGTCACAGGACTCCAAATTCAGACTCTTTCCATTCTGCCAATTAGAATTCCTTTCTCTTAACTAAAATTTATGTTCAATTGTAACTGAGCAGAATATATTTACTGAATAATGGCAAGTATGTACACTAGATGGTTGTGTTTGGATGATAAATAAACGAATAAGTCAAAAATTATCTCCTAACTCAATCTCAGGTAAAAATGAAGTCATCTTATTTTTGCAGCAGGCTTTATAGCTACAAACCTTTTCTAAAATGAATTAGGTTGAGGGACAAAAATTCCATCACAAGAAGCCACAGCGTGGGCTACATCCCAAGCAGGGCATGCAGAGCTGAAGCATTGCCCTGCAGCCCCCCAGCAGCCAACCACTGGACACCTCAAGAGAATGTGGGGTGGTTACCCATTTGGAATGTCCCAACAGTTCTTATGTGACCCTTCTAAAGATAATAGAGAGGAACTAAGAATACTGGTTAAATAAGCTCTGCACGGAATTTGCCAAAAACTTCTTAATTCTCTTTGCAGCTTTTATTACTGAAAACATTGAACTGTGTAGTACACTGAAAAACAAATGCTGAAATAAATATTGGGTGACTGGTATCCTAATCTTATCATAGTGCCACCATCGTTTTTTAACTAATTAATGCATTTCTAATGTACAGGGAGTTCTCTTTTGTTTCTTAACTTAGAGTCCCACATACTCAAAATTTCTATAAAATTAACATTTAGAAGAGGCATACAATACTGGTGATATGGTGCCTCCTAAATAAAAAAAAAATACATAAGAATTCATAGAGTCGGATGTATGCTCAGTAATCTAGGAAATGCCAAATTTCACCTCCAAAAATTATGTTTTGTGAGCTCATCATTACGTTCTCAGAACAAAATCACCACAGTTGAAAGATAGACAATCTGAAAATATAATTTAATTTTTCTATTTAACTATAAAACATCAACTGAAGTGCTGGTTTGTCTGCATTTTTCTAATGGGTAGACGTGGAACAAGTAGGGATGAAGAGAGCAGGTTTGAGAATTGGAGAAAAGAGGAATAAATGAGAAAACTGCATCATTTGGCTGAGGGAAGGGTGTTCAAGGAAAGTAACGTGTCGGATGGCAGCAGGGACTCTTCGCAGTTCTGACACTCTGTCCTTCTATAGAGTTAGCTCTCTTAGTCTGGCATTTCTTTTATAAATGCCCTGCTAATTGAAAGAAATTGTGCTTTCCAGAACTTTAAAAACTCTTCATTTTCGCTGACTGATTTTCAAGGATGATTGATGAGACACAAAAAAGCAGTGGATATTAAATCTCAATATTACCAGTCATTACTTATTTGCTCTATGCTGACACTTTGTTTTTGTACTCAATGAAACAAAGATGAAAAATAGAGACTTTCACCAATCTTTTTTCAAGTCTTTTATCATTTAGGATAAACCCCATCTGCTTCAGCAAATGAAACACCAGTGAGGCCCCGCACAGCCATACTGACATATGTAAATATGTCTGTCCCTTTAGCTCCGTTCTTCCAGCATAATTAATGGAGGCAATTATTGGAGTCTCCGTCATATGAATGGGTGATGGAACTGCAGAGAATCCTGAAGTTACCGGATTTTAGAACGTGTACAATTTATCATGGGTGTTATCATAGACATTAATATCTATGCTATATAAGAATCTAATTTCTCATTATTTGCCATAATAAGAATTTATTCTGTCTTGAGACAATGATCTAATGATCTTTCAGAGAATATCCAGGCATTTCAGAGAGCCCTGTTAGTAACTAATAGGTATCGACATCTATCTGGAGTAGAAAGGTTGTGTTTTTCTTCACAGATTTAGAAGATTCTCAATTTTTAGGTGTTGCCATTGTATTCCCATAATTTCTAAGCTCTTTCTTTGATTTATTTGCCATCATTTTGCCTGAACACTTTCGAGAACTAGTCGTATATAAGGATAATGTTTTATAAGCTTTCCTTACTATAAGTGCACAGGTTAGGGTGGCATGTAACAATATTTTTAATTTTCAAGATATCACTTGTTGATTCGCTAAATCAAATTTGTTGTGGGAGCAGAAGCAGAAGATTCTGCTTCCACACAAACCCCAGATGAGCTCTTCCTGCAGCAGGAATCCTGCTGGCCTTGAAACACCTGCCAGTCTCGGCTCTTTGGAGAAGGGAAACAGCTGGCTGGCAGAAGCCACAAGTTCTTGCTGAATCATCACTTACAAAATTGAATCAGTGGCTGTTCTTATAGCACAGTGAAATAACCCCAGGAGCGTGAGATACCTTTTCACAGTGTAAATGAAGTCTTCTCTTTTTAAATTTCATATTTCTGTAAAACTGTGTTTTGTTCATATGCTCAATCAAAACAACATTCTTTACCACAGTGAATACATCCCATGACCAATTCTATAGATATATAGAATTGACTTTTAAACTAGACCAATTTGAGATTTTAAAATAAGTGAATCAGTCTCATCTCTTTTGTTTAATATTGGTTTTGGAAAGCAGATTATTTTTTTAAATGTAGTTTGTTACAATATTTTACTTCAGATAATTTAATGTTTATTTTAACTTTTTGATAAATTAATCCAGTTTAATAAAACTTGTTTTAATTTATATTATGGTACATATCAAGAGAAATAACCTACACGAATAAAAGCTCTTTGGAGTCTTCAATAATTTTGGTATTGTTGAGACCAGATAGTTGAGAATTGCTATCTAAGGCAAAACCTCAGACTGATTAATAAAAGCAGATTGAAAGAAATATGATTATTCATGCGGCCACTAACAAATATCCCGAGAGGTTGTCATTCAACGTGTCACAATATAGACACCTACTTGGACCAGTTATGTCAGTGTAGCTCCAGATCACTCCACTCTCATTTCCATTTGTCTTTCTCTCATTTTACCCTGTGCCATAATTTCACAGCTCTTGCACTTACTTGTTTTCCTCTCTGCCCTTGTAAGTCACTCTGTCTCTCTGGCCATGCTTGTCTGACCATTTCTCACTCTCAGCTGCTTCCTTTCCAGAGCTTGCTGTCACATTTTATCACCGGCAACATTACACGATATTGAAATATGGATTGAAGATTAATCTTTACTTAACATTTTGCCAAATGTCTAGCTATTCTCCCTCAAAGATAGTCAATATTAAAATTTTGATGACATTTCTAAAAAATAAATTTGAAAATTGATGAACGTGATAATTCTAAAAACGTATGATGAAATGACTGTGCATGTTTAAATTTTAAACTATTACCATAAGAGCCACAGTGTCCTGAACACCTTCTCCTCCAAACTCTCCCCCTCGCTTTAAATAAACTTATCTCATCCTGGTTGACAGTTTGTGAAACACTTCTGAGTCTTCTTTCATGAAAACCTTTGGTAACACAGTTGTCTCAGCCTTGATGCATGAATGAATTCAAACATTTGCCTTTCATTATCATTTTAAATTTGAGGAAGAGCCAGAAATCACATGGTGCCTCATTTGGTGAATACGGCGAAATGCGGACACTCCGTAATGTTTCTATCGCACAGAAATTGTCATACTGACAATTTCTATCATATTACCATTAATCCTCCTCAAAAATATTCAAAACACCTCTTTCCACTACAGGCACACTTATCCCATCGTGGTCAGCAGTGTGTCATCCAGTGTAATAATTATTTTTTTATCAAACATTTTGTCATAACTTTAGATATTCCCTTGTAATCTGTGAACCTTTCTGAAGAAATGCTTTTTAAACACTCTTAGAAAAACTTAGAGGAGATAAAAGTAAACATAAAAGAAAAAAGTTCTGTTTAAAAACTGGGAAGTAAAGACACTTCAAATGAGGAAAATGAAGAAAAATTTTCATGACAAGGTCTGAAGACAGATCTGGATGGAAGGCACCAAGCCAGAGAGTTACTCTGTGCAATGGAGAGTCTTCTGAAAATCTGGAATAATTTAATGATGAATGTCAAATTTGAAGTTTATCATTTAGTTGTCGGAATTATACACTCTATTATCCCTACTGTTTAGTAATTTATGAGAATCAAAAATCACTGCTGGAAGTATCCATTCTTTCAACTGATCACCAATAGCTTAATCTTAGGAGCATCCTGTAAGTCCAGCAACAGATGAATGGATATAGAAAATTTCTTATTCACACACAATGGAGTACTATTCTGCCATAAAGAATGATAAACTTGAGTTGTTTGTAGGAAAATGGATGCTTCTTCAGTTCATTATGCTAAGTAAAACAAATCAGACACGTAAGATTAAATATCACATGGTTTCTCTTATATGAGAAACCCAAATATAAATACAGGGCCAAATAAAATATAGATAATAAGAAGTAGGCAGATAGATCTTTCTCAAACAGGAAAGGGACCCAAGAGCTAGAGAGAGGAAGGTAGGGACTGAGAAAAAGACTTAAAATGTGTTATATACATGTGCCAGCTCTCCACAGGAATGTAAACTTCAGGTACTGCAAACATGTACTAATAAAAAAGTAAATAAAAGTAAACAACTACACAGTGCATTGACTACTTTACTGACAACATGAATAAAATGTTATGGGAACATGATCACTTCTTTTCTTTGGAGGGCATTTGTAGAGGAATTAAAATAAAATAATACTAAGTACTATTAAACATAAACTGGCCATGCAGTAAAAACTGGCTGGTCAAAGAGAATTGTAGTCTCAGCAACCAAGAGCATCCACCATCTTGAAGCAGGTGAGGTCAGTGATGGTGCTGCTAGGACACCTCCCAAAAGCCATCTTGGGAATCTCCAAAGATCCAAGGAACAGAGTATTGACCTTTGCATGTGGTGTATTGTTTTGAGGCTTAAACAATTCCATCGAGAGTTTTTTTCAATTCTAATCCATTTCCTTTAACTATCATTATATTATGTGAGGTTTGCTTCATCATTTATGGGACCCAAATGTACGCGAGATCAGGCACCCGGTTCCTGTCTCTTTTGGGTGTCTCTAACATTAACACTATTATTAAATATGACACTAAATGTAGCATGATTTCATGGGGACTAATGAATAACTAGTCTCCAGTATAAATAAATGCACCAAATTGTTGGTAATTAATATTTCAAAGAATTAAGTATTTGGTTGTGAATTTACACCTAGCTCTCATTCTGATAGAATGACTAAAAAATTAGTGCTAGAAGACTAAGACATTTTCTGGATACTTAATAAATTCTGTGGCTTCAAGAGAGTAATTTTTTTCTCTTTCTCTATTGCCTAGTTTGTAAAGATGTGTTAATAATGATACTCACTATTGGATTGTTGTAAAAAGTGAGTGAAATAATGCATGTAAAGAATTTAAACCAGTTACTGGACAATTGTAACCTCTTGATGAAAATCCTTTACGAAGATTTTAGTCTTTTATTTGGAATGTTTCAGATGATTTCTCTTTTCCAATATGGCACTGGCATCTCATGTTGAATTAGCAAGAGTATGATTTAGAAAAAAACGACTCACATATGTTCATATGATGTTATCCCATCTGTCTTAATATTGCATTTCAATCAACTGGTGCTTTGCTTTCTTAAGTACACCTTGCTTGATAATCCTTTTATTATCATCAGAATGCCATTTCATTTTTATTGTTGCTTAATTAATGACTTAGTAGAAAAGTGAATGTAATCCAGTATTGGTTTTGAAAATTAATTCAATCACACGTTACACTGACTTGAAAAATAGTTTGAAGCTGGAATATACACCAGCTTAAATTTTAGAGTCGTTTTCTGTTTCTGCTCTTTTTAAAGAGAGCATTATTAATATGACTTCCCACATCTGTGGAAGAAAAGATGGAATTATGAAGACATAGCTGGCAAACCAGCCTGACAGACAGGGTGATAGTGAATTCTGGCCTGTGAAATCCAAGGACAGCCACAGTTACCTTTCATAAACAATGCCGCAGGAAGAGCTGCCTGGAAGTCGTCCAGGGCTTGATAGAAAGATCATTGAGCAACACTGTCCGCACAGCTGAGTTTTTGTGATGGCCAAATCTGATTCACTCAATTAATTCAGACAAATCCTTGTACCGGCTCTTACTCAGACCTGTGAACTTTAAACCCCAAGGGCTTTACAGATATATTTTTCTATGCTTTTATTCAACAAATAATTACACATCAGCTAGATACTCTGTTATAGTTTAGGAACACAAGGTCAAAAGGGGTAAACTGTATCTTCAAGCAACTCACAGTACAAAGATGAAACTGAAATAGATAATTGCATTACTGTGCACTAAATATTATGACAGTTAATCACAGGTTTTTCTCTTGAGGCAAAGAAGAGAGGAGTACACTCTAACCTCACAGAGGAGTAATTACATCTGTGAGAAGGTGGGGTCATCCTAGATCTTAATTACTGAATGTATGTTAGCAGTTAACAATGCACATGGAGTAGAGACTAGAAAAGTTGCACAGATAGAGGCCACAATACCAGAAGTCCCAAAACTCGGGCAAAATGTTACATCCAGGAATTTCTGGTATTTCTGTATAGATGGAAACCAGACTATTACATAATCTGTAGAGGGACCAGATGGAGGCTGGGGAAAGAATACAGGGTCGTACCATCAAACAGTCATGGTGTCATGCGAAATGTTTTAAATTTCCCCTGACAATGATGAATAATTGAGAAGGAATTTTTTTTTTTAGACAAAAGGAAAACAATCATAATTACATTTTGGAAACAGAAATCCACTGGCTATAATGAATAAACAGGTATAAAGTAATATGTCTGGGGACAGGCATACTAAGAAACTTCTGTGGGAAGATAGGACAGAAAGGATGAAGGTTTGAAAAGGATTCCAGCTGTTGAGGTGGGAAGATGGGGTGGAATAAGAAGAGAATTGGCAAGAATTGGAGATTAGATATAAGAGGCATGGAAGAGTTATTTTATCAGGTGAATGAGATACTATGTTAGCTGAGAATTAGATACTCTGTTAGCTGAGATACTATGTTAGCTGGGAATGAGAAAAGGTTGGAAAGATGTGATGAATTTCAGCGTAGGACAGGTCAGTTTAAGGTACATGTTGGTTTATAGTGGAAGATACCCATCAAGAAATTGTAATTCCTAATGAATGTGACCATTGCATGTAGAATGTACTAATACATGTTCTTGGTTTAAAATTAAAAAAAAAAAAAGAAATTGTAATTCCTTGTCTAGAGATCAGGAAATGAACCCTTAACATTTTTCAAATAATGTTATAATAAAAAAAAACTTTAAGAAGTTAAACTTTGTTAAGAAATTAAACATATTTGGTATTAAATACAAGTATATGTTAATCATCAGTCTAAATATGAATAATTGAATCAGTGACTATTAAATGTGTGCTTTGTGTGTTGCACTACACTGAAATGATTCATTAATTCAGAAAGGATATAAGCCGTGCTGTCTATCATTACCGGACAAAACATAAAATAGGAAATGGCACAAAACGTTTAACTTTTAACTCTTTAACATGCTTTGGGATACTATTGAATCACCTCTCTCCAGGTAGAAGTGCTCTGCCCTCAGGTGACAGGTTTCTTGAACTCTCTTGTCCAATCACAATGTTCTCTGTATGGATTTTGGGATCATGACGGGGCTGCCCATGTCTTCCAGAACATTGACCCAAAAAGAAAATTCAACAGGCCACCAGTTTTACAAGGTAAATAAAGCCAAACAAGAGTTTCTTGGATAATGACACTCTTCTCTCCATGAATTTACCTTAATTTTTTTTTCCTTTTGCTGCCATTGTCCTATTTAACAGGCTAATAAATAATGATCAACTCCTTTTCTTTCTCATAGTGTCACCCTTTAATTATTGTATTAACTTTTATTACATATGTAATTAAAAAGTTAAATGATACTATTGAATTGATATATGTGTAAAAGACCTGAATCTAAATCATTACAAATATATGGGTGTGCTGACAGCTTTAATTAGAATTATATAAGCATGAAGAGCTATTTATAGGAATGATTTGCTAATGAAACTTATTTGTTTCTATTATAACATTCATGACAACTTTTATACTGTAAAGTTTAATTGGAAAATGAATGATAAATATTATCTAGCTGGAACTTTCTCCATCTGCCATGGAATTGATCATATAACCTCCTCCATGAGGCTTGATAATCCCTCACATAAAGGATCAACTCCAAATCACCTAATTCAACCTTAAAAAAGCCTTGCTAATCTGTTAACCTGAGATTGGAGATATCTCTGTGATGTCCAGAGGATGCTACCCTTTTCATTCTCCTCATCCCCACACAAGTGACTTTGCCCCAGCAATGCCTCATACCTGTGCATTTCTTTATTTTCTATCTAAACTCTAAGCTCTCAACATTTAGGGCAGTTTTTCCTTTTTCTGAAGGACATCTCTGATCCTTTCCATCTGCAATGACCTCTAATTACCTTCAACACTGAATAACCTGATTCTTCTCTCGTTCTTAATTTACACATACATCTGTGTCCTCAAGTAGCCCATGAGAATGATATTTTTATCAAACTTAAAAACGTTTCTGTGTATATAGCTCCTACTTCGTAACTACTTGCCAATTTTATTATTTAATGTTGTTTTGAAATATGATAAGGAAAAAAGTTAAGATGTTATCAAATATGGACAGATATCTCAAAAGGGTATCAAAGTATTTTAGATTTAAAACATAAAAGACAACGGAGTCTTGTTTTTTGTTATCATACAGAAAGGAGCTCTTTGTGGGAGAAATATTCTCATTGGATCCCATACCCACTGAATAGCAGAAACTACCAGTACAATCTACTGCTTCAATCATATTTGTTTATAACACCACAACCTAAGTATATTTCAAACTCTGTTCCATCATTTTCTATCATGACCCCTTTCCAACATTCTGATATCAATAGCAGCTGGAGTCTTTGGACAGCTTGTAACTCTCGATTGCTCATGGTTCCATATTAAGAAGGGATAAAATCAACCCTTTGTTAAACTTTATTTTGTCCCCACCTCCAACTTTTAACCTTCCTATTCATGTGTCAGTGATTGCAAGGATGATAAGGCATCTGGGACAAATCCCAACTTTAGAGAAAGAAAATGAAGGACGTGAAGATAGGCAAGATGATGATGGCATCCAGTTGGGGGTTCAGAAATTTCCATGATGAAACCCAAAGTGGTTCTCTTAAAGAGTTTTGTAAATGTATTACTAAACAGATCAGAAGATGGCTAAATCCTGGGAAAAAGTCAAACATGTAAATGTTGGGAGCTAAATTGGATGAGCAAGTAACATTTTTTTCTTAAAGTACAGTACATAAAGAAAGAAGGTGGCCTAAGAACATGGACTTAAGAAAATTAACCAAAGAGCAGTTACCTCCCAGGGTTCATTCAGCAATGACTAAGGGGGAAATACATGCTATCTGGAGGGCTTTGGTTTTAATCAGAAAGACAGACTCAGCATCATTGGGGAAAAATTTTCCTCGGCTCTTTCCAAATCCTTATACTTCATTTCGTGTCCTAAAAACCATCTGCTTTCCTCACTTATTTGGTTGGAATGTTGGTAACAGAAAGGCTTCCTAGGATAGAAGTTGCTGTGAGTTGAAAAATAATTCTTTTCATTATAAACTGGCCATTTTCATTTATAAATTATTCTTTAATTTTTTTAATAGGACAAATTAGTATCAAAAATTTTGTCAGCCCTATGGTACATTTATAAAAAGTTTATTTCTGAACTTGTAAAGCTATGACTCTGAATCTCTCAAGATGCCTCACAACGAAACCTGTGGCATACTGTCCACTAATCATTTTCATCTCCTCTGGGACTGTCAAATCTTGCTATGTGTAAGATTCACCTAGCCTGCTTTTGAAAGCTTCAATGCACGGGTAACCTTCCGGAGCTGAGGAAGCAGCTAGGGGCTGATACAGTATTATTGAAAAAGCTCTTGAGTTGATTTCGATGCTGTATTTTCTATGCTTTCTGAAATAATAAAAAGCCAAATTTATAGAGAAGAGCATCCTGGTAAGTCAGTGATTTCTTCTCAGTTCTACAAACAACAACCTCAAAAGAGATAGTCATCCTCTTCAGAGACAAAAGCTGCACAAGCAGCATAATTCTCATTCTCCTAACCCAAAGGTCTCTTCCAGAACCAGGCCCTTGTCCTTAGGGAGCATTTGATGAATGCCTAGTGCTGAAAGCAATGATGAAATTGCACTAGGACACCATACGGAAATGACAGATGTGTCTTCCCGACAACTGTGTATCTGAGACTCAGTTAGAAGCAAATTAGGACAGTCTCTCCATGTCGAGCATATCTACTTCTAAATCAAAACAGTGTACCCATCATTTTGTCCAAATTCTCTAGACAAGAGTAAAAAATGATTAAAGAAAAGATTAATCATTATGCCCAAAAGGCAGAATGTGTGCTACATTTTTATAGCACTTTTTAAATTGCTTGAACACAAAGACAGAATAGTTTTCCATTATTTTTAATGATGTAATTTAGAATGTAGCACAACAGGAAAATCAAGGTCTTACATTAAATAAATGGCATTTCCAGGGATGGTACTAGAAGACTGTTTATAAGGTTTTGGCACATGTCATTGGCCTAGGAGGGAAAAATCTGGATTCTAAGGAAAATAAATTTTCACAGGCAAACCATGGGTCTGGTAAGCAAGAATATGAGTGTAGAGGAGTAAGCTTTAAAATCCAGGGTCTGATGTAATTTGTAGATATTGGCAAATAGGATTTACAGGTAATACATTAGCAATAGCAGCCTGAAAATTAAGATGCTACAGAGGTAAATTTTACAATAAGTTCTCAGCTGTTCCCTGAATTGTACTGACTTCTAGGGAGTGTGTGGATGATCTAGCAGAGCGTGTTTATATCGAGATTGTTTTGCATCCTGTCTGTAGTATTAAAACTGAGGTCAACTAAATTACATCTATATGCCTACTCCTAGCAGACAAGCAATGGGTAAGTATTATTACATATACAGAAGCTGAAGCTGATAAGAAGATTTTGCACAGTAATATATTTAATGATATAAATATATGTTTTACACTTTTAAAACTTACTGGTAAAGACCACATCCAGCCTCCCAGAAATGATCTCAGCTTTCTGAAAGCTCAGCCATCTCTATAAAGCTTGCTGATACTACAGCATATTGAATCTGAAAACTAACAAAAGTAATAATCCTCCCGAGTCTGTGCAGGCCCCGTCATCAAAAATAATAAACATTTATTGCGAAAGATTATTATTGGGAAGCTTTCCAGAACCGTTTCTTTCCAGGGAAATATGAAATTACAGAAGCTTTGGTTTAGAGGGAATCCTATCACCCATCATATTTCAGGCTGAGAAATGACCAATAGGGGACAGTGTAAGTGGGGGCACTTATGAAACAAGAAGTTGACACTTGACAGCAATTTTATTATACCTTGAACATATTGAAGGAATAAATCATGAAGGTTGTAAAGAATTTGAGTTTTTGAAACCCCAGGCTTAGGAGCAAAAGTGGAAGCCTAGGGGGACACAGAAGATGGATTCTAGCACTGGACACAGCCGGATTGGCCCAGGCATTAGCAAAGACCCCCACAATGATGGGTCTCTCAGGCCTTGCCAGGATGAGTGACCAGGACAATAGCTCTGAACTTAGCACAGATATTAAAATTGTTGAATCATCAGCAGCAAACAAGAAAATTGTTTGTTTCTCATTATTGTACTTCTGCCTTCTGATACTTAAAATGCCTAAAATAAACTTTTACTTAATCATATTCAGGAGGTTTGCTTTTCCATATTCTCAATTCTGAAAAAAAAAAAAAAAAAAAAAAAACTTTGTTCTTCCTTTTATGTTAGAGGTTACATTCCTTCTCATCTCATGATAGAAGCTACATAAGTAAACCTAACCAAGGAGATTATATAAATGTGGGACACCAGGAGAATATCTGTGGATGAAGCACCCTCAGTTATCTACTTATTAATACAGGAAGAATAACTAACAGAAAGGCATGCTTATTCACAATTTTTAGGGCCAGTTTTTGCCCATGGCTTCTCTTGTCTGCTAATATATTGTTCTAATCAGCAGTCCTATTTTCTGCTCTCTTTGATACCACGATCTTACTTATTGTTTGAGTTAAATCACAGAGGCCTCTAGCCGTTGGCTTTTCCAATGCGAAGCACTATATATAAAATGAGTTACTGCAAATAAGACAAGGGCCAGGGCCATAAACCTGCCAACCTCATCTTCAGGATTTTCTTTCTAAATAGCACTACACACTTTCTTGCGATTATTTCGCATTGAAAAAGGGCAACTCTCTATCAGCGTTAAGCATTTATGAATCTCATGTTTCAACACATTCTCAATAATGCAAAGGAATTGGGAATATTAAGCATGGATCACTTTGAACTTTTTTTTTTCCTTTTTGTTTTGGTGAAGAGCAGTCATGTGTATATGGAATTAAACTGACATACAATATTTAGTTAAAACGAAAAGCAAAATGCACTCAGCATTGGTTTAAGATTTGGTCATAATACCCTACGGTTTTATACGCCACACACAGGAACATTAGACAATACAGGGGCAGGAGATGTTGATATTTTCTCTAAAAATGAAGGTAAACTTCAAAGCACAGACACTTCTTTTTTTGTATATCACCCAAGGCAGAGCCAGGTGTAGCAAAATTTCTTGGCCCAAGAAATCAGAAATAACTCATAAGGCAAACATGCTTCAGATAACTTTTGATTATTCTGTGAAGGCTACCTGAAATACATTATTAGGCTTTCTGGATCTGTAGCAGAGAGGCAGCATACAATAACAAACAAAATAAACCATTACTATGCCAGATAAATTTTATTTTGGGCACAATGTCTTACCAGTTTATTTTTCATGAATTAAAGTAATAATTAAAATGGGAAACAGTGAGATAAGTAGAGGTTTGAGGGACAAGGATTTCCTTTACATGTAAGATGGTTTAGAATCACAAGCCTGGCTATAGCTTTGTTGATAGCAGTATAAGGCATTCTTTTCTATTGTCATTTTTGGAAAATTTAAATGGAAAAAGTTATTGGACTGTATACTGACGCAGAAGTTACCCTTGGCTCTACAGAAAGAATAGTTGAGTAAATGACTGACATGGTAGGCCCAGCTATGGATTGCTAGCCTCAGAAATGAAGGTCCCATACTCCCTTGACACCCAAAGAGTAACCCAAGTTTGACTTCATTTGGATCTTGCTAAAAAATGCAGACCCTGAAACTCCACCAAGACCTAATGAAGTAGAATAGAATTTTAACAAGAAGAGTCAAATATACATTGAAGTTTGAGATCCACCTACTCAACATACTCAAAAAATTTAACATATCCATAGTTGTGTATATGACTGGACGGAGCACACACTCCCAAATCATTTCCTAAATATCATACTGCCACTGAAAATCACAATCTGTGAAGTTAACTGTGGCATTTTTCATACACTGTAGATAACGTTCCGTCTCTCATTCCTCAGGAACAACTCTTCCCTGGTTTTTCACCAAGGCTGTTCAGTCCTACTGGTCTCATACCAAACACAAGCTTGACAGGGGCTGGGGGCTTCAGGAATATTTGGAAAAGATATTTCCTCTCTAATTTTCAAATAGGAATGCTCTGATCATGTTTTTAAGATACTAAGAGTAATTGCTAGTATATAAAATGTACAATACTTCTTTGCAAAGGTTTTATATTCATCATCTCATTTATCCCCATAGTGACACTATGGCATAAGTAAGATTATTCTCCCCTCTTATATTTGTCAATAGTGCCTTTCAGAAACTATAAATTATCTAGCATCTCTTAGCTGGTGTGTGGCAGAACAAAGATTTGTATCACATGACTAGTATTTTATTCTTCTTTTGAGAATAGCATTCAAAATATGTGAGTTGGGCACTGACTCAAATTTGAGTGACATCAGGAGTTAATAGGAGTTGTCGGACAAGATATACATCAGAATAGAATATAGCATCACTGGGTCAGAAATAGAATAGAAAGCAGAGCTCCCTTTCTTTCTAGTTTACACCAATTCCATTCAATTTATCATCTTAAATTTTGGGGTTCTAAAACCTAAATAGAGGTTTTTAAATGAGTGCACATCTATTCTATGCCTATTGGAACTTCTGTAATTCAAATGACTTTGACTGCTTACTAATTTGGAATTGCTCTACTGCCATGAACTCAATTAATTGTGTGTGGACTACCCACAGCAAATGTTTCTAGACACTCATTTAGTATATTATAGCAATTGCTTTCTTTAAGATACTTAATACCTACTTTATATATGATGAAACTGAGGCTGAAAATATCATAAGTATTACAGTGTCACATAACTGATAAGTGATCAAGATACGATTTATTCTTAAATTTCTCAGATCTCAAAGTCAGAAATCAACAATTTTACTGTGATTTATTTCTTGTCTTACTAAGACACTTCACGGTTCCTTATTATCTTTATAAAGTAATGATTTTGCCACTATTTTCAAGAGACTCATTTATAATAGTTATCCACAAAACAGACTACTCTTTCTCAAACATTTTAAGCCATCAAAATTTTGGTTCACACACACATATATGTAAATAAATATAATATATATATATATAAATCTATCATATATATATTAGATAGATGGTGGATGGATAGATAGATAGATCTTGGTTGTCAAACGGCTCCAAACTCGAACTTTCCACTACTCAAAAACCAAAATTTGAAAAAAATATGCTCGATATTCCTAACTTTGCTTGATAGTTGAACCAAAACTCTGATTTGAGAACCTGTAGGGCTGAGAGTGAGTCACACCTCACGTCTCAGAGGACACAGAGGGGTGAAGCTTTATCCTCAGCGCCGTCCTTGCCCAGACAACACATAGTGCTTGTGTTAATGCGTTAAAACTTTCATCATTGTGCTGTTTTTTTGTACTTTATTTGCATAAAATAATGTAGCCCTGGCTCCAAAGAAAGTTAGTGATACCAGCAGTAAACCTAAGAGGAAAACTGTGAGAATCATGGTAAAGTTAGAGAAAGAAATCATTGTGGAATTTGTTAAAGACCCAGAAAAAATGAATTTAGAAGTGTAATTTTGGGACTTTGGAAGAAATTATTTGGTTTTCCATCATTTCTAATGGAAAAAAAATATGTTCAGTTCTTGAACTTTTTGGTGTTTGACCACGAATTTGTAACAAATTGCGTTTGACAACTGGAGGTATTTCTATACATTTTGTCCATGATTGAAAAGTAAGTGGGGGAGATAAGATTATTTGATCAAAGTTCTTCATTCTACTCATGCAGATAGGGTCATATGTCTCTTGTGGAGATTCTATACAGATTTGGAGATATGGAAGGATAAGAAAAAATTAGCACATTTTTCTGTGTGATGTCTGATTAGAATTCTTCTCACAACCTCTTCAACATATTAAGAATAAATATCTATGTTTTGATTCAAGATACAGCAGTGAAATTTTTTCACATGGCCAGCGACATCCTAGTTAAAATTAAAAATATCACATTTCCTCCTTCTCTGTATGTTCTGTCTCTATACACATCCTTAGGAGCTAAAAATATTTTGCTGAGGTTTCTTATCCATTGCTAATAAAATGAGAATCTTGAGTCCTCATATTTTATTCAAAACAAAGTTTGGATTATAATATTGAATACACATTCTGAAATTACGTGCATCTCCCCAGGGATTTTGATAAGTTACCTTTTCTCTCTGTTAGAAGCAGTGAACTGACGAAGGCCACAACACCAAGACCATGAGCCGAAAGTTTCACCCTCTCAGTCTAGACTATTTAGAATGCCAGAAAGAAAAGCTGATGTACTTTTGAAAGCTATTCATTTTTTTGAGAGAAAAGAAAGACCACATGCTTGAATATGTTTTACTTGCAGCTAACTACAAGAAAGGAAAAGTAACTCTGACCGCAAATAGGAGTTCAAAGTGGTCTACAGAGTTTTGATTTGGCAGAAGCATTCTAACTCAAGTGTGATACCTGTAACTCAGAAAGAATGTGACTTTTCTCCACAAATGGACTTCATTAAAAAAATAGAAATTTGTGGTTATTTTTTAATGGAAAGTTTCAGGGCGTACCACACCTAGTGATATACTAGAGGGATACTTCTAAAAGTGATGTATTTTCTTTGAGAGTTTAAACCAGAGCGAGAAGCTCACATCACAACACAGCAGATGTGACACAAAGTATAACGGTTAAGTAATGACTAGAATCGTGCTTTTTGTAAAAGCAAAGTTGTTTAGTAAATACCAATATATTTGAGCAAAAACAGATACTGTAATCTATAGATTTAGAATTATTATGCTAGAATTATACTATACAATTGTATTTTCCCATCTATGTTAGAGAAGGAGTAGCTTAAAATACAAGTTACCGTAATTGTTTCTAAAGCTTTTCCCAGCCAGCCACCAAAAGCCTAGGATTTTATGTCCTCAGCTGGTAAGAATGTTAACCAACTTTAACCAGATTTTTTGGTTCCATTAGTGATTTTAAAAGCACAAGAAGTAGTCAAACTCTGGTTTATAGCCAGAAAATTAAAATTCAAAACCCATTCATAATCTTTCCATTTGTGAAAATAATGATTTTGTGGTGTTGATACACCTCAGTCATTGACACACTTAATTAAAGTCATTTATTTATTTATTTATTTTACAAATTGATTTTAAGATGGTTGGAGAAGTTTTATGGACCCTCTTTTAGTAGTATGCTCAAATCAGGAATCCAGCTCAGAGTCTTCAAAACTCAATTCTCACACATAAGTTTTCTTTTGTTTGGAGTATAACTGTCTGGGGAAATAGTATAACATAAAATAATACTATCTTTGAGTGACAGCTTAGAAGATTAACAAATAATGAGGACTAAAATAGTTTTCTCAAAATCAAAGGTTACGATCTGCTCTCATTTTGCTACTTAACAGACAACCAAACGTATTATGTCAACAAGTCAAGCTGGGCCGTGAGAGGGCTGACAGAAATTCCTACAAGGTACCCACAAGCCCTGGGAGTTGAGATTAGCTGAAACACAAGGGGGAGACAGCCTCACCCTGATGCCAGACCCTCATTACAGAATTTCAGCATAAGATAGAAAGAAAACATATTCAAATGTCAAATATTTATTTCACAGATTAAAAAATATATATGAAGAGAGACTAAGGGATTATGTCAGGACTTAACATGCTCAGCCACAGTAGAACTGGAAGCAGAAACAGAATTTCACCACTTTACTATTATTTACTCAATAAGCTCTCATAAGTTAATAGATGGATACCCTCATCATGTGGTCATACATTTCAGAAGAAAAATAAGTAGAATATAATTGAATTTGATGAAGGAAAGGAAATTTAAGCCAGCATCTTCCTAACTCTAAAAATCTCAACTCACCATAAAGTTTTACTGGAATATGTAATAAACTAATAAAAGCATTAGTTTCAAGCTGGAATAATGCATGACCTTTTCAGAAGAGAGGTAAGTGCATATATTATTCCCTCACAGCTTCTTCCCCTGACTGCAGTAGTTCTAAGTGAAGTGCATTTTGGAGGTGACAAATCTCTTTTTCCATCCTGTTACTAAGCAATGCACATTTCAGTCAGAATAACATGGGGATTAAATAAAAAGATGCAGTTTCACGCAGAACATAGTACTTGGCATTAGCAGGTGGCAGACTGGTCTCTGTAAGTCATTTAAAGAACACTAGAGCTGTCTCACTTCTGGAGCGTTTTCTACTGCATTCATGTGATATGTTTTAATATAGAGAGGCAACAGTCCTTATAAAGACACTCTCGAAAATGTCACAATAAGAGCATCAAATTCTTATTTCCAATCAACATGTTGATGGGCCAGATGTTGACCTATAAATTCATTGTTCTTTTATTTCTATAGTCCTCAAAATAATAATTCTAATTGATATATTTTATTGAAGTAAGTATTTTCAGAGACTTCATCATAAACTTTGTTTTGTTCACTTTGATTTTTTTCTAAGCATGAATGCAAAGAAATTCGGAATATAGCAACTGTTTTCATATTAACTGAGCATGTGATTTTATTTCTCTGTATTTTCCTCAGGAAAACACCAATCAGTGCGACTTTCTGAAATGTAGAGACACATCTCCAGCCATTTGTACATGCGCAGACACTTTAACAAGTAATCAAAGTGGTTCATCATCTTTATTCACTTTAATTAATAATGCCCTGTCCATTCACTGACACCACATTTTGGTTTTAAAACATGTTAAAGGTTACACAGACATTTGCATGCTTTTAGATATTATATGGTAACACAAAATGGACAAACATGTAAAACAAGTAATTACCACTTTGAGATCATGGGATGTTTGAGAAAGAATATAGCATTGAGTGAAGACAAACAATAAACTGCATTTAAGAAGTCCGAAGAGTCAAATAGAAAATTGTTCACATACAAATAAAGACTTCATTCAAAAGATAGAGTTGAGGCAGAAAATAGTCCTAGTGAGTGCTTATTAGTGTGTAGCATTGTGTTAAGGCTATAAATCTATGTTCAGATCAATATAGTATTTTAATTATGTGACAGTGGAATTTAGTGTATTGCAATATTTCTTAAACTTGATGCTTTCTGCAGCAGATAGACATATGAAAAAGTGTTCAACATCACTGGTCATTTGAGAGATGCAAATCAAAACAACCCTGAGATTCCACCTCACTCCACAAAGAATGGTTATTATCAACAAATCAGCCAGTAACAAATGCTGGAGGGGCTGTGGAGAAAAAGGAACCCTTCTCCACTGTTGATGGGAATGTAGACTAGTGCAACCTCTATGGAAATCAGTGTGGAGATTCCTCAGGGAACTAGGACTAGAGATTCCATTTGACCCAGCTATTCCACTTCTTGATATCTTCCCAAAAGAATTAAAAGCATTATACCGGAGGGATATATGCACACCCATGTTTATAGCAGCATAGTTTGTAATAGCTAAATCGTGGAAGCAGCTCAAATGCCCATCAACAGCAGAATGGATGAAGAAAATGTGGTATTTTTATACAATGGAGTACTACTCTGCCATAAAGAATGATAAGCTTGAGATATTCCTGGGTAAATGGATGCATTTTGAGACTATACTCCTAAGTGAAATAAATCAGGCACACATGTTTAAATACCGCATAGTTTCTCTGGTGTGAGAAACTGAAGTGTAAATAAAGGCTAAAATGTATTATATTGGGAAAGGGAAGAAAATGTCCAAATAGGAAAGGGAACAAGGGAGGGGGAAAGGAACAGAGGGACAAGAGAAATAAGAAGTGGAAGGAAAAAATGGAAACCGATCTTTTGTAAATAGGGAAGGAGGAGGGGATGAGGGGAGGGGAACTGGGAAAAAAAGAAGCAACAAGGTATATCATGTACAGGTACAAATCCCCAATGATGAATGTTATCAATATGTACATTGAAAATATACCATTAAAATAAAATTAAAACAAAAAACAAAAACAAACAAACAAAAAAACAATTTGATGCTTTCTGAATCTCCAAAAAGAATGCCAGTGATCTTATGGCCATAGATTCCAAATGGATTAAAAGTTGAGTAGTAGCTCTCTAAGTGAATACTTCAGGCATCATCATCATCATAGTAAAAATAAAAGCGCATGTTACTCTAGTCAAGAAGCAAGTCTGGGTTATAAAATGCCATCCAGAATGATCCAGAATATGGTTGTATAGTTTATAATTGGCCATTTAGATTGATTCACAAAATCAAAATATAAATCCATCCAAAAATTAAATATCCTGATAAAGACTTATAAACTAGGAACTATGTCATTTCAATGTAGAGCCACTAGAATTTAAAAGTACAATTGAACTGGTACTTCAAGAAGAAATATTCTAGAGCACTGGTGGTGAATCGATGGCACAGTGCCGCAGTGGGCTGTTTCTTATCATTGAAAGCTCTAAAAGTTTCCCTATTGCTGTTCTAGAGAATTCCGTCTTAACAGACAGTGATGAAATTTTGAAATAATTTGTTTATTAACGTATACTATCACGTAGATTCCCCAGGTAAAACAGAGCTTACAAAAGGTGACCCTGGGAAGGACTGTGTGTGCTAAGTGAACAGACAAAGGAAAGAACGTTCATAGTATCATTTCACATTGCTGAAAAATGTGGGAGGGGGGTCAGTTTGGTCCTTTTAGAAATTTTCTTCAACTGGGAAATACTTTTCCACGGCTCTGTTTAGGAAATCACATCCCACCCTGTCTAATAGAAGTTATGAGGTAGAGGAATACTTGATAGATTAACAGTCACTTTACCAGGATCTCAAAGGCTAAGAATATAAAGGAAAGCTAGACAAAATTTCTTTCTTTCTTTTTGCCTTTTCTTATGATGAGTTCAGGAGTCATAATTACTATGGTTATCTGGTGTCCTTATTTATAATAATGCAGAAAGTATTTAAAAGGTAGTGGTTTTGGTTCAACCTTGAAAACCTTGTGCGTCTCTGAGTGTCAAGGACGGTGCTAGATAACAAAAGCAAAGTGAAATTTAGAAGAAGAGAAAATATTGAGATGACTAAAAAGTCGTATTTGTTCTCAGATTATATGATGTATTTTAACCAGAGCAAGTGCAGCAGGGGATCAGGGAAACAGCTTTTATCGATCTTGTTATTTATATGCAAACATGATTTGCCTGTTTACTGCAGTGTTCGTTAAGTGCATCAGCTATTATGTAGTGAATTTCTCCAACACAATGAATATATTCAGTTGAAAATTACCAAGCAACCTTTTTATAGAATGATAATGCCTATGAGAAATCCAGCAGTAATCCAGTCAGTTAAATGTCTGCCCATACATTTGGGTACCCTCTAACAGTCCACATGGTTCTAGTAATTTCGAGCCAGCTCCCTATTTATCACCTTATTTTATACATACAAACCAATTTTATCACCCTCTAGGCCCCATAAAAGAACTGGTAATTAAACTTTCCTTGTTGCACTTGTATAGAACATGACTCCGGAATAGCTCAGTATAGAAATAAACAAAGATAGTTGTTTTGAGGTTGTATTTTGTCAAGGTGAAACACATGTTTTCTCTCCACATTTTTGAATTTGTCCACTCAAGCCAATGAAAGCTTTTAGACTACATTCTGTTGCATCTGTGAAGAATGAGAATTTCCAATCTAATGGCTTGCTTTAATGGCTCTATTCCTCTGAAATTTGGAAGAAAATGTCTATAAAAAGTTCTGAGAATGTTGCGCTTCAAAGCTGTCTTGGTGCTGACCTTACGTCTCTTTGATCATTCTGAATTACTTGAGTTGTGTTTTTATTTCAACTCTACCCATTATCTTGGAAACACAAAAATAAATGCAACTAGATAATAGGTTCTCAATTTTAGAGGTCTGCAAATTTGAATGGAACTAAAAAAGAACATCTGCATATTTATTGAATCTAATTTGACAGTTGACATTTCCTTCCGTTGTTAATACACTTAACCAACTGGAGTAATATTAGCACTATCTGTTACTTTGTCACCAGCAGCGATGATAGCTATTTTGGAATTATCTGCAAGCTTTAGAAATCTGAGGATGTTGCTTATAATCATCACTACCTAGAAACTGCAGTAATTATTTTCCATTTCGGTAGACCACATGTAATATATTCTTAAAGAAGCTTTTACACTACTGTATCACATTTATTATACTTTGACAATTATTTCAATATAATTGGTTGCCTTTGTAATGCTGCCTCCTTTAAGTGTTTAAAAGCATTATTCTAGATTAAAAAGAGGTTTCATAGACTTTAACAGATTCTAAAATGTATGACACACAACTTGACAAGTAGATAATGTTACTCTTTTGTTCACACACCTTATTCTACCTCTGAATTAGCTTATTAGTAAAGGAATTGTCAGTTTTCAGAATATTTATTTACATCTCTAAATATTCTAATTTGTAGCATTTTCATTCCAAGAAAATTCCAGAATTAGAATCTATCTTCTAAAGTTTTTTTTGGCACATCGGTATGCTCATGACATTCATGCAGAGTTAACAGTTCAGACAATCTTTCAGGGATAAGAGTTCTTTGAGTTCTTTTACCTTTTTTTTTTCTTTTATTTTTTTATTTATTTATTTTTTGACTATATGGAATTGCATAGATGAAGCAAAACATCACTCTTGGAGATAAAGGGGAATAAAACCTTCAAACGCTCAATAAATAAAACATGGCATGCTTCAGAAAGAAACTCAGTAATCAATTAGCAAGCTGGTCATCAACCACTGCTAAGTAGCTACAATGAATTGCTGATATAGTGCTAGCTCCAAGGCTAGGAAATTTCTTCTGGCAGGTTTCTTCCACAAATCTTTCTTTTCTTGCAACCTCCACTGTGCCTTTCATCTGCCTATTCCAAGTTCTTTTCCTCAGGTTATTTGTAACTTCCCATATCTTGCGAGTGGCAGTTAGTTAACCTCATACTGGAATTGACACTACTAAGAAAAAGGAAATGGAGGTGAAGAAATTCTCCTTATATCCTCTAATCCTCTCATTTAACATCTATTGAGCACTGACCAGATATGAGTGACACTGGAAAAAATAAGAACCAAGCATCATGCTGCTCCTCAAGTTATGCCTCTGTACTCTGTCTCCCCCCTCTTTCTGAACCATGCTTTCCATCCAGGCCTTTGGCATGTATTAACAGATACTATAAGTATCTAAATTTCAGGAGTGATCTTAGGCTAAATTGATTTTTCTAAATGTAAGTATGATTTATACCTTAATAAAGAGAATGTAGAAATCCCTAGTTGGCCACATTCCAGCCGTCTGAAAAGAGTATCAATTGCTTAATTGGGAAAATATTATTTTCCCCACCTTTCCAGTAATATCACAGTTCATGATTTCATTGCTTAGGGTCAGGTCAGGCATCATAGACCAACTGGAGTTTGTTCCAATAAGTTTTTAGTTTTGTTATTGTTGTTTTGGTATTTTTTTTTTCAGTATTGCCAATTGAACCCACATCCCCAGACCTTACTTCTGATTTTTGAGACAGGATCATAAGTAACTAAATTGCCCAGGCTGTTCCTTTTGCTTCAGCCTCTCAGGGTTCTGTGATTACAGGTGTGCACTTGAGACACGAAGGCAGGCCATGGCAAAGCTGTGTGGGAGTCAGTGGTTTCTGTTCATTGCAAAATTCCAGAAAACATGCACAGAAAAATTATCGAGACCCTGTATGTGGACTTCTCTTTGTTTGAGTAGTGGGGATAAAACTCAGGGCCTTGCATTTGCTAAGCAAGCACGTTATCACTGGGCTACAATCTTATTTTTTCCTGTTTTTACTTCTTTATTTTTATTTTTCTTTTTTACTTGATTCAAACCCACTCTGCAGAGCCAGTTTCTCTCTTACTTTTCATTTTTAATTTTTCCTGCCTCTAATAAATATGAAACTGCCACCATTTTTGTTTGCTTTGTTCAATTCTTTGTTTCAGGGGGAAAGAACCTAGAAACCACCTCTAGAAGGAGACTCTAGCACCACAAAACCTGGTAACACACAAACTTGATTTCTTTTTGCTTGGTTTGTTTGTTTGTCTGTTCTCTTTGACAGCTTTTAGAATGTACTACAGAACTATTTGAAAGGAAACTATCATAGGCTAGAATTTTGTGTGGGATTATGCCCTTTTTATCACAGTATGGTAGCAGTAAGATGTTAAAGAAGTTCAAAGTTGCTGGTATTTCCATTCCTTTGAATGTGTCTGGTATGGCATTTAAGAGAACAGTATCATTACCTTTCTTCATGATGCTACCATCAAAAGAGATTCATGACGTAGATTATTACAGACTTCCTCTGTCTATTGTCTACATGTATCCCAAGGCCTATCTCCAAAAATAATCCACCCATGTTTATCTGAGAGCCTCAACCGAAACTTTGCTTTTAAAAGCATGGATTAATTTCAGTCCCTTCATGTATGAACTGACATTGGAAAGGAGGTAGATACAAAGATGAACAAAACAAAGCAAAAGAAAACTGGACACTGATTCAGCAGGGCAGGCTGCAGTCTTTCTCACCAACAATCCAGGCTTGTGGGGAAGATATGTCTGGCTCCAAATATTAAACAATGCACTCATTACATATCAAAAGACTCATTGATGGCATTTGAGAACTCTCACTCTACCTAGGAAAGATTACAAATAGTTTGTGGGCTTGAGAGATGCCTCATGGAAGAAGTGGAATGTGTAATGAGTTTGGAAACATGAAAGAGTATTTAACTGACAGAAGTGGGAGAAACAGGAAAGGTCATCACCAACGACACAGTGGAGGAGCAGCTGAGTTGAGGAATCTGATGTATCTGGAATATAATATGTGTGAAGGAAGGCAAAAATGGCAGTAGTTTTAACAAAACCGTAAATTAGATGGCTTCAGAAACCAGGGCTTTAAAAATATATAATTACAAATATTAATGTTTACTAAATTATTTTTTTAAATCTTTAGAAGCATTACAAGAACATAGCAGTAGCTGGAAAACAGAGATAAATAAGCATAAGTTAGTTCATTTAATATATAAATAAAATTACATATTATTATGGATATTTTGGATATTTTCTTTACATAGGTTTGTATACATATGTATGTGTATTTATATGTATATTATATGTATTTTTCAACAAGAATGAGATCATATCACATAAACTCTTTGGTAACTTTTTTTTATGTAATGCTTCCTATCTTTCCACTTCAGCAAATGTTTATAGCTTGTGAAATTAAGACTATTTTCAATTTTTTTCAATGAACTCCATAATATCATGCATAGTTTATTTTTCCCAAACCAGGATACTACCGTATCTGCTTTGCCCCTTACTTTGTGTGCTAAAGTTCATTTGAAGCACAATAGTAAGATATAGCTGAAATTACTTATCAGGGTCAGTCTTGTGAACGTTGTTAATTTCAAATATATCATAATTTGATGTTACACTTACTAACCATGAATTCTTATGTTGACTGTATTTATTTTTAAAATCAGGATCTCTGCCTTTTTCTTGCTAAGACAGCCACCATTACTAATAAAAAGTCCATTATTTTATACTAATATGTATATACGAAAATAGAGATATAATACTAGCTTGCTATCTTATGAAGGGCTATGAATATGGTCATGATGACGTTTTAATGAAATTTATTTTTTGGGGTCCAAAAATGAATTTCTTGACATGAAATTGACTAGTTTGTAAATG
This sequence comes from Hystrix cristata, assembly GCA_004026905.1. Classification (NCBI taxonomy): domain Eukaryota; kingdom Metazoa; phylum Chordata; class Mammalia; order Rodentia; family Hystricidae; genus Hystrix; species Hystrix cristata. The sequence continues at coordinate 35,422 of PVJO010005106.1, read as the reverse complement.
TCAAGGTCTAATTAGTTCAAAGTCTGTAAAAGGGCTAGATACGGCCAGTCCCAAACATACTCAATGAATGTATTTCTCATTCTTTTTAAAGACGGACTTTTTGTAGAAGATTAAATTGAATTCTGTCTTAAAACACACAATTAAAGACATGCAGCTCCTGTAGACTTTGGTTAAATATGTTACTTGTCTCTCAGCCTAAATACATATGCCTGTTATTTTCAGCACAATTTAATCATAATTGTAATTGGTTGCATCCACCATTCAAAATTGCTGCCATTTTACCTCTTGTCCCATAGTCTCCTTCTGGCTCTCTTCTTTGTCTGAGGACTCTGTCAGCCTCATCAAGTAGGCAGCAATGCCCTAGCTTTTTTCAAACTGCACTAGACAAAACAGAAAGAGGAGAAAAATGGGCTTTTCGAAGGTGATTGAATTTTGCATGAATCCAAAGCTCATTTCCTTTTTCCCCTTAGTGAATAAAAGGATATTTACAAAATCCTGCAATACCAAGTATTATTTTTATCATTTTAAGTTGGGGAGCCAATTCAATAGAAACAAGCCAAGACGGAGGACAATTAAGCATAAACTTGGCTTTAAGGTGTTGTTGGCATTCTAGACAGGTTCCTTTCTGTGATAATATATAAAATCTATTCAGTTTCCTCTGGTTTATAATGTAATTCTTACAGCTTCACATGATTTGGACTGTGGGAATATATTATTTCTTCCTTCTAAAATGCTTAAAGTAGAACTCGAACATGAATATATAGGATGGCAGCAGAAATAGGCATTCCCTAAAATGTGTTGATTCTGATTTCTTCAGTTCATTAAGTGCTTATGGGAAGTTCCTCTACTAATGCTGAAAAGCTATAGCTTTCTTTTCATGAAATTATTATTATTTTTTTTTTCAGTCAATGAAAGTGTCTACTATATTGAAGAGGAAAAAAATCCTTCCTTCACACAGTTTAAATTCTAATTAGATGTGTGTGGTTGGGGTGAGGGTTAAGTAAGAGTGGCAAGATGTAGACAATACAAAAAAAAATGTATAATTTAGAAAAACAAAATCAAACACATAAAGATTGAGGCACCCTGATATATTAGTGCTAGAAATATGAAAGACCAGACACCATGAATATCTACATTTAAATAAATTTTTGACCCTGTGCAACTTATGACATTTGGTAGTTTATGTGCTTAGGGCCATTGTTTTCATTGCACCTGTGCATTCGAATCTCAAAGGTAGCCACCAGAGTCATCTTCTTTTCCCCCCAAATTTCTTCATTCTTGTGCTTTCACCCATCTCTTTCTGCAAGCACATTTACCTACGTTCCAAGTTCCCAAATCATTTCTTACAAGTTTATACTTCACCTTCACGAATAGCCAGTGCAATGTCCCTCCCGCCATACACTGCCATTTTTGCCTTTAAAATTTGTTTGAAATCTGTAAGACTCTATAGTGCATTTGAATCAGTTTGAAATGTGTGTCTCCGGAATTGCAACTCTGCTTGACCCAAATAAATTCTGTTTGTTTCTTAATCCAAGAGAATTTGTGCCTCTTTTTCCTCTTAAGGGTCTATAATATAAACCACATTAGATTTTGATAAGTGCTAAAGAGATATCTGAAGTATGGGCACAGATTAGGAGCATTTGTTCAGATGGTCTAATAAAAGACGACAGTTTTTAAAGGTGCCATAGGATGCTATAGACAGTGATGGTGAACCTTTCAGAGACGAGTGCCCAAACTGCACCCAAAACCCACATATTGATTGCAAAGTGCCAACACTATAATTAATCCTGAATATTGAGGTTTAAACAACTCATACATTAACAACTTTTGTCTTAAAAACAAATAACACACATGCCATAGGTTCAACAGCGCTGTTATATTGTTACCCTCTGAACACCATAACTAATTCCCAACATACCCTATATCTAATTGCTTTCCAATCCCATCTCCACCCCATGCCCAGTCTATAGAGACTTACAGGGATATTTCTTTCTAGCCCAGTGATTCTATGAAGAAAGGGAGATGCATGTGCTCAGAGTGGGCTAGGGATGTGTTATATCCTAAGACATGCTCAGAACGCATGTGCATTTCTTTTTGCCACTCTGAATATCTCACTGAGCTAACAGATATCATATGAAAGCTCAGATTTTATCACCAGAGTCATTCTCTTGAATGGTGATAAAAAATATGATAACCATTTGAATGTTTAAAGCTTGTCAGATATCTTAGGCCCTTCATAGTTTCCTTTTAATTTTCTCATGAAATCTCAGAAACAAACCACAACATCTCTTTACCAAAGCAGGCTCCTGGAAACTGCACTCAGCTAATGAACGGCAAGTAAGGGACAGCTCAGACTCAGTGCCAGTGTCTCACCTCCACATTATGAATCATGGCTGTCTGCCTACACATACACTTTCTGTGATAAATGGACACGTGCATTTACGTATACAATGAGAATACATAAATTGAGTGTACTCAATTTTTATTATTTTGTTTGTTTCTCATTACTCTCATAACCATTTTATGAGATTGATAAGTAATATCCTTATTTTTTTAAATGAAGAGATGTAAGCTCAGAATTATGAAAATATTTTCCCAAAAGAGTAAATATAATGATCATCTGATTAAAATCTTGCTCTTTGATAATGAGCACATAATTCCATTAGGTCTAATGTTTAGTTCAGCTATTTCAAAGAGAGTAGATACAACTGAGGATAATAAATACATTCAATTTGCCATATTTAAGTAGTTTTAATATATATATAAGCCAGGGCTTAAAAAGATCTCCATGAAATTGTTTTTAACAACATGCAGACACACGATCTCACCAAAGACACACTTACAGCACTAGAAACTTTGAATTAATGGGACGTAGTCACAAACAAACCATGGAACATGTGAGAGTACAAAAAGGAAATGGGTTTGTTTTAGATGGAAATATTAGAGTTACTGTTTTAATTATAACAATGATGATTTCTATAGCAGTTAATCCTTGTTGAATAAAAACATGCATAAGGTTCTGTATCAAGTACGTTACATACATTAAGTCATTGACTTTGTCCTCCTAACAATGCCACAAATTAGGTACATACACTAATAAGATTGTCCCCATATGACAGATGAGGAAACAGAGGCCTAGAGCACTTCCACAAGCTGTCTCAGTCATACCGTACAGGAGACTCAGAGCGCGCCCTTAACTACACCCTCCTCCGCCTCTTCAGCCAGCACAATTGCCCACGAGCAATCTACAGTCAAGATGGTGGTAACGTCCTCCCTCCCAGGGATCCTTCTTTTATGACAAAGAGGGATCTATTTTGTCGCCCAGTAAGAATGCTAGCAACTGAGTTGTTTCTTTTAAGAAGGCTCAGTGAACATATTCCATTGAATTCAATATAATCTGTAACTTGTTTCTTTGTAAGCGCTGTCAGAGCAAGTTCAGGTATGTGGTGCCGGGAGTAAAGACTGTTTTCTACAGAAAGAAAGTAGAGAAGACAAAACTCTATTTTTTTTGCACGTGAGGATATTTATTATTCAGTGTGACCTCCAAATTCTTCAGTCATGTAGCCAATCACATTTTGCTCAACTTGATAACTGGAGAAGAAATTTCTGGTTCCTAACCAAAAAGCCAAGTATCGTCTCCTTGAATCTTCTCTTCCGTGGCATTTTGTTGCCGGAGCAATTCTATTCTAAGGAAATACTTTGCGTTGAAAGTACAAAGGCTGGCCCTTTGTGACTGGAAAACTCATGTGCTTTTGTGTTTTATGTTTATTACTTTTTTTTTTTGGTGAGAACACTGTCATGTTAGGAGACACAAGTTGTAGTCCAAGACTGACCACTGACCAGCTTTATGGCCGTGATGATTTGTGTAATATCTTTTGGATTTAGATTGTAACCTAAACAATATAGTACGTTTTTTTTTATTGGACAGATCATACTTTATCTGACAGCCCTGTGCTGTACCCACACCCTGTCAACACATGTATTTCTATTGTATGAACAAATCAAATTTATCTCTGCTTATCCACGTGCTGGTGTTTAAAGCGACAGTGTATAGCATTTCTTCTGAGACACTGAAATTTATTAAATGTTTGATTAAATGTGTTGATTATACATTTCACAGTGTGATATTTCAATATATACAACTAGAAATTAGGTCTACCTTCTGACCAAGCTCTATCACTTCTGGATATATGTCCAAAGGAAATGAAATCTGAGTTACAAAGAGATACGTGCATGTCCATATTTATTGTGGCATTATTCACAATAGCTAAGACATGGAATCAGCCTATAATGGAAGAATGGATAAAAAGTGCCCATCAATAATGAATGGATTAAAACGTGTTATAGTAAGCAGTATATTATTCATCCAGAAAGAATAAAATCCTGTCATTTGCACCCAAATGGATGAAATTGGAAGGCATTGTGCTAAGTGAAATGACCCAGACACACAAATACAAGTTCTATGGAAAAGAGACTGCATTTATATTCTTCATCTTTTATAACTGTATTACATTTTCTGTTTTCAGCATAGAGTGAGGTAAATGTTACCCAGAGTTTGACTTCTCATCGGCTAATCCAGGCCATCAAATCTTCAAATTTATGAAAGCATTTCTATCTTCCTAATAGATACTTCTCCTTTCCTCTAATGGCATTTTCTTCAGGATGCTCTAAAAAGAGCCTCTTCGCTTATCTGGGGCCATTTTTATCGTCAACCTTAACATACATTCATCAACAGTTATGATTTCTACTTTTTATTTCTGTGAGTAATTGCTGTATACTCAAAAATGTTAAATTTGGAAGTTTTAGCCTTCATGGCTGAGACTTTAAACCTCTACATAGCCCAATCCCATCTCATTCCTTGAACCTTAGCTCCACTTTGCCAAACTAAGTACTACAAGCGCTGAATCTGCCCTTTCCTGACCTCTCTGTGGGTCTGGTGCATTCTCGCCTCTGAATATTTGCCAAAGCCTGGGACTACTAAAACAGTGAAGTTCTCTCCTTTATACAAAAGGCACTTTTCATAGTCACTACTGTGTATATAAATCTATAACCTCTGAATTTCAAAAACTAAAATTTGTTTCTACAAACATATTAAGTCCCCTAAGTCTCACTGACCCTCATATTGAGCACGTGCTTGATGGTCCTGCTCCTTGCGCTACCTAGCTACTCCCACTTCCTTCTGCAGCAGGCAGGGAGAAGGGGGTAAGCACAGCTGCAGCGAGCCAGGAAAGGTGTAGACAGCCTGATTCCTGCTCCTCTGAACATTTCCGGCTTCAGACATGGAGACTTTGAACCAGAGATACTGAAGGCATTATCCCAGATTCTCGCTCTCAGCATTCTTCCGATTTGTTCCTTTATTAATATGGCCTTTTCATCTCAGCTCCATTAAGTATTTGTTTGGGGCATCTACAATCGCGAGAGACCAGTGTTCCAAAGATCAGAGAAAGGAGCAGGGGCATCCTGAAGGATGTGCGCTGGTCAGACTGCAGGACCCACATCACAGTTCAATATAATTCAGTGACGGAGCAAAGCCCTGTCATGTACATTACATTCTGTTTCAGATATTTTCTCCCTCTGACAAATACCACAGATACTAGGAATTTGTTTGATTTAAACTGAAAACAAGTGTCGTAGAGTTGATACATAAATATTTTCCCATGCGGAATCCAAATTATTCGCAGAAATACAGAGCCTTATAAATCATTTCATTGAATCTATTAGGTTTTCAAATGAAAAACAAAAACACAAAAAAATTACATAAATATGTAAAACTCACTTATAATTCTCTGTTAGGGGATGATAGAGCTGAGAAGTATATTGCTTTGGGATATGTTTATATATATAGTAGTATATATACTAAGTCTATTATGTAATCAGTATATATCTATAATTAATATATAGTATATGCAGACATACTAATAAGACTGAATATAAAGATTGGACTGGCTATTTGGAAAGAATTAATTAAATGCCATATAATTCATTTTTTATGAATAAAAATATCTTGTGGCCAAGTAAACAGACTCAAGAAAAGTATATTTCCTGATATTTTCATCTGTATTAAGATAAAATCAATTTGTGATGGGAGAATTTTCAATTTTTTCTCTGATACTGGCAGGAGGCCCAAATGTTACCATTACCTAGCACTGTGATTACCACTAAAGCCATAGAGTGACTTCCTTAGGCTCACTCTAGTTGAGGGCAACATATTTATTTCTGTTGAGTCCAAAAATGAGCCTTTATTTTACATCTCTGAAGTCAGTGCCAAATTTTCAGTATGTGTTCTCAGCTCCCGTAGTATATCTAAGCCAACAAGAGAACCCTACATTTGAATATAAGTTTGGAGTCTGTAATACTGGTTCCATCACGTCATTACTGAGCTTCCCTCCTATGCGAAGTAAAAGAGGTCTCTTCCTCCTGTGAATTTGAGAGCTCTTGACAAATTATAATATGAGAAAGTTGCGTGAGCATCTATCAGTGTGCTGCTTTGGCTGGCAAAGTCACCTCTCATCCATCTGGGTATTGTCAGAAAGATTGCAAATCCAATTCACTGTCATCACGCCGATGAAAACTGCTGTTAGTCAATAGCTTTATTAAGATTTTAGTTAATTTTCATCTTCAAAACTGATCGATGAAAAGGAACTAAGTTATTGAGTCCTTAAATTTCACTCAGCAGTCATCACACTCAGCTCTTATCTTTCTTTTTGTTTGAGACTAAGATCTCTGTTTATAATTGACTTTCAAGCACCAGCATTCATTCAGTTCTTGCCCTGTACCAGGACATCAGTCTCCTTCAGAGAATGCAAATACATGGCCTCATTCCTCACTCCAGTTCTGTAACAGAGAGTATTGTTATTCCTATTCTACTGATGAGAAGAATAAGGGCAATACAAGGTCTCTGCACTTTGCTCAAAGTCACAACCTGCTAAGAGATAGAAGCAGAATTTTAATCCAAAGCTTTCTGATCTCTCAGATCCTGTTGTCTATTTATAGTTTCTAAATGTTGACATTGAGTAGGGCTTTTGTGCAAAACCTGGCTCTTTGATCACATTGACCTAGTTATCCAGCTGGGGCAATCCCAAACTAAATGACAAAATAACCGATCCCCCATCCCTGGCTATCATGTCCTAAGAGCTTTAAATGTGTTGTTCAATCCTGTCAATAAACTAAGGAGTGAGTGTGATTGTTTCTATATATATTACAGAGATAGAAGCTGACTGAGAAAGAGTTCAGTAACTTTAGTGTCAGCCTGCTGCAAAATCTAAGTCCCACCCACGTGCTCTTAACCACTCTGCATCACCGATCTAGTCAGAGACTACTACAGAGACGGAAGACAAAATCCTGGGACCATAACCTGTTACTCATTAAATGTATGATTTGTGTTTTCTTCTAAGATAGGAACTTAAAAACAGTTTTTTCTAAAAACTGTTTACTCTTCCCTTGGGCGTACAGATAGTTATAATAGGTAACTAAAAGTAGAACAAACTTGACCTTCATTTTATATCACTTATTACATTCAATCTTTGAATATACATCTGTTAATCATGTAGGAAAAGTTGGTAAAACAAGATCTATTAGCACCAAATTTCCCAACCAATCACATTCCCTTCCAAGACTGAAGACCTGAAGACAAGAGATTAATAGTACATTCAGCTGCACTCCAAAGCATTCATTGCCCTATGCCTGGGGATTTAGCTTGCTGGTTAGACCGCTTGCCTAGCAAGTGCAAGGCCCTGAGTTCAATCCCTGGCACTAAAAAAAAAGAAAAACAACAACAACAAAAAAAACCAAAGCATTCATTGCCCTAAACCTAAGTTACCTCTGGTCCAGGCAGAATCTCACATGATTGAAAGTGCTACAGGCAGGGGCAATCTTTAATCTGAACTGAATTGCCCCTCAAGCCATGATAATTTTTCTGAAGCTAGGAAACCCAAAATCTGGACTGAGACAGTGTTTCACCAGACCCAGCTCACTGTAATACCACATAAATCCAGCCTCTAGTCTTCTGTGATCGGGCCAGTCTGATCCTCTTCTCTAGGATGTATCCCCTTTAGCCAATATTCAACCTGGAGTCCTTTCTTTATTTTCTCTTACTTTACAATTCGAGCTTTGCCTGTAAATTCATACAAAGCCACTCTAAGAAATTCACAGTCTATTGCAAGCTGCAGAGCTGTAGTGGGTTATTGAAACTTATACCATAGGGATGTGCGAGGAGAGCCAGGGACATCTTGTGTCCCAGGGGATGACAGTGGGGTGCAGAGGTGAGGGAAAAGAAAAGGAGGGGTGGGAGAAGGAAGGGAGAGCATTCATGAGAAAGTGTCACAGAGGCTTTGCAGAATGAGAGAAGAGTGTCTTATTATTCTTTCTCTACTTATTTTTAATTGACAAATAATAATTGCATGTTCTTTATGGGACACAATAAAGATATTTTGATCTATATACATATTGCAGAAAGATTTATTCATGCAAATTAATATATTCATCACCTTACCGATTTATCAGTTCTGTGATGAGAAAATGTCTATAAATCTATTAGCAATCTATTCTAGCAATTTTATAATGCGAAATAAATATCATTAACTGTATCTGTGCAGTGTGATATATCACCAAAACATATTGCTTTATTATAGCTGGGACTTTTAACTCTTCGATCAGACTTGTCCCTTTCTGTATCCTTCTGGCTCTTCCCAGCCTCTACTAACCATTAATCTACTCTCTATTTTTGTGATGAGATTCTACATGTGAGTGAGACCATGCCAATTTTTTTTTTTTTTTGGTACCTGGTGTATTTTGCCTAGGATAATGTTTTGCAGTTTTATCACGTTGTCACGAATGACAGCATTTCCTTATTTTTATAGTCTGTGTAGTTTAGACATTACCACTGACACCACAGAAATGCAGAGGGCCAGAAGAGAATACTATGAACAACTATATACAAACAAAAGAGGTAGCTGGGAAGAAATAGATGATTTCCTGTATGCCACCTGCCACGACTGAGCCAGGAAGAAACTCAGTGAGAGCTTCACAAAAGAATACAATACAACCTTGAAAAGAGAATGTCTTTAGAGGATGCAGCGTCTGGACGTGAACTCAACCACCAGGTCAAAATGTGGATGCTATTAGAGAGGACAACAAAGCCAGCACTGGAAAGCCTGTCTGCCCCACTGTAGAATTAACATTTAACATGAAGCACTGGGAAGGAAATCGTCTTTTACTTTATAAAAGGCCTGTATTTGGGAAGCACTTGTACTCTGGTGGTGCCCAAACAGGTCTAGGACTACACTGACCAGCAAACATGAAGCATGAAGAGGAAGCCCCAGCCAGAGCTGTGGGAACGGAGTGGGAAGCCCGAGACGATGTGTCTGTGCTAAATCAGGTTCATTGCTGCAGGGAAGGAAGAAGGCAAAGTCACGCTCAGTGGCATCTCAAAGACAATTTCCAGAAAGAGAAAAATAAATAAAATTCAAAGAGTGTCCAAAGCTTCCTTCAGGGCAGGGACTATCCTCTTCTCATCTTTCGTTTCTAACAGGTGGCACAGCAGCTGGCCCCAAGTAGGAGTTCGCAAAACAGATGAAAATAAATTATTTCTCTTAATAACAATTATGGTAACACTTGGATGTGTTTCAATATTGCTTATTAACAAGCACTATTTTGGGCATTTACATGTATTAAAGTAGCTAATTGTCAACATAACCCTGTTATGTACCTCCGCACCTGCTTCTTCCTTTGAGCCAAAGGAAAGTTTTGGTTTTCTATGAGTTTTAATTACTTGTAAGTTTAGTGTACTCCGTGCTACTTAAATATAGTATTGTGGTTCTTTCTTCTTTCTAAACCTAGTGATCCTGATTTCACTTATGCAACTGAACACAACAGACCATTTTATTCTACAATTGTTCTTTATCAGATACTTTTCTGGTTTCATCTCTGTCCTCTTCATTTCTGATAGGAGTCTGAGGGAATTTGTCTAACTGCTCCAACAATACAGGGAACAGTCATAAACTTTTTGAGGTTTCTTTTTGTTGTCATTGTTGTTATTGCTTAGCATTCCTGCAGTTGCGTGGTATTTGTTGATCTAAGCAAGGGTTTCTGCCTGCTACCTGCTGAAAATGATGGAGCCCTGCTGCTAGAATTCAGTTTGCCTCTCATCCAACTTCTGTTATTATTCTACCATGTCTTACTCATTTCATTACTTAAACACTAGCCTCGTACAGGAACAATATTACAAATTCTAGTAGTCTTTTTTTTTTTTTTTTAATTTTCTTTGAGGCTGGGAATTGAACCCAGGGCTTTCCCACAGACCTACATCTGCAGCTCTTTTTATTTTGACATAGGATATCATTAAGTTGCTAAATTGTCCAGGCTGAGTTCTAACTTGTTATAGTCTTGCCTCAAATTCCCAGAGTGCCGGGATTGCAGGCATGCAGCACCATGCCTGGAGACAATGTCTCATAGGAAAAAATCAGAAGGGCTGAGTCCTAGTTCAATTTCTGCCTCATAATAGCTATTTCATCTTGAGTAAAACTGTTGAAGTGTCTCACATTCAATATCATTGAGACAGAAATATTACTTCCTAGAACATCTTTTATTGGCTCTTAGAGGAACTTTGCAAAAGCAGAATAAAAACTTTGAAGTCTTTCAAAACATTATTTAATAACTATAATTGACTTATTTGAAGCAGTTTTGCTAGAAACATTTTGCAGTGGCCCAGCATTAAAAAGGTGATGCATATAAAATGATACCCAATTATAAGTTTTTCTATATTTAAATATTTCTAATAAATTGGGTTTTATTGAAGGGAAGTACTATAAGAGTAATGCAGTTAAAAAAGAAAAACAAAACAAAAATCTGCCCCTCCCCTGTTTTGCACGAACATAGAAAGTAGACTTTTAGGTCTATAGCTAGCATACAAAATTTTTCTTACAATAAAAGTGCTGGTATACTTTAGGACAAAAAGAGAAACAGGATACTGAGCTAACTACACAAAATTGTAGCAAATTTTTCTATCATAAATCATTTTCTGATATTCATTAACAGCTAATAGCAAAATTCAAACTGAAATATTTATAAAGTTGGTCCACAAACATTTTATTGATCTTGAACTGAACTTTGATGAGCACAATGTGTTTAGTTAGACGTGTTCGGCATAACTTCCAATTTCCTTTTCTCTTTTCTCGGAGTGATGTAACTGAAGACACAGTGGCAGACGGAGGCGGGTCTGACGGAAACACGCCCACACTCACCTTCCTGGAACGCAGCTCTGCCTCTGACAGAGGAAGGGTGAGGAGATGCATATGAAAATGTTAATTGTGGAAAAATATCCGGAAAACTTTTGTCTTTGGTTATTTTGGAAAAAGAGATTGAGGGCCTATTGAAAATACAATTCACTAAAACTTAATCTATTTTAAAATCAAGTTCCTAAATGCATCTTGCTGAATTTAAATAAAGAGAAAGTATTTTTATTAATTCTTTCTTTGAACATTTCTAAATCAAATATTTACTTTGTTTGATAGTGTCTTTGCCTTCAAATGTTTCCTTGTTCTTTGATAGGGGAAGCTATTCTACATATGAAAATGTTGAGACAGAGGTTTGCTTTTGTTTATTTGTTTCTCATAAAGGCCATCAAATTTCACTAAATACTTAAGTAGAAATTTGGTTGTTTGTCTTGATGTGTTTACTATAGATTTGCTTTCGGTGATGTAAAATATGAACATATTAAAGCCATTGTGGAAATAAAGGGCTGAGTAATGCAATGTTTTCTATGGCCCCATTTAGAACTGTTTGATTTCGGTAAGTGGGACCTTCAGCTGTAGGTCATGAACATCTTCATTTGGACCGTTTCCTGTGAATAGGCCTACAAGCTCAATGTCCCAGGAGTCACTTTTGCCTTGCAGCAGCTTGGAGCCCTTCACATGGAACTGGACTGTTCTCCAGAAATTAAAAAAAAAAAAAAAAAAAAAAAAAAAAAAGAGAGAGAGAGAGCTATCCAGCAGAAAGATGCATTACAGAAGAAACTGCATTATATGCTCCAAAGAAAAGTTGGTCTTTGGATTATTTGTTATATAGGGCTCTGAATGCTTCAGGTTGTAACCTGAACTGCGATAATTGAGGAAAGATGTATCTGTTTCTGTAACCTTTTCTTCCTTAGCAGTGTTTAGCAAACATCTGTTGGGTCTGCTTTCCCTTAGATCTTAGCTACATTTAAATTTTAAATATCAGTCATATTTATCTAAGTGAAATAATTCTATGCACTGAAGTAATTCCAAGTTTGGTCATCCTAAGTCATTTGTCGTTTAGTAGATAACTTTTAATGTTACCTGCAATTAGATCAGGTCACAGAACTCTTCTGTCTATTGTATCACATACAAGCACAGTAATAGGACTCTTCCACCACTTCAGAGTACTGGAGGCATAGAAAGAGACTCTGACTCTAAGATGCCCATGCTTTTCCCCATTTCTCCTAATGTGCACTTTTTAGCAAGGGCCCCATGAAACCTAATTCCTTAACACTGAAAATAGAGGCTCTTGGAGTTGAAAAGTCAGGGCCCAGTTTATTTGCGCAAAACACGTAGGATGTATTTCTTAATCTTTAAAATGAAGTAATGATGCCTGTGTGACTAGTCCACAGAATATGAGCTTTGAATTAGGTGCCTGAAGATACTTTGGGTGAAAATGTTCTTAATCTCTGAAATCTACTCAACTACAATCAACTTTATTTCACCGAATATAAATGATAGATCACATTCTCAATGAATATGGAGTATATGTTTGAGTTTGTAAAACATAAATGTAGTTTCAAGATTAACTGAAGATATTTTGGGAGCATTTTAAAGATATATTAAGTCTTCTTTCAGATCAAAGACCAATAAGATTGCAAACTGTGATGTGACACTTCCAAATGTAAACTCCATTTTGGCTACTCTAAGGATGTAAGTAACTGCAGCATGTGTAAGCTCTGGTGTTCAGTATTTGATAGAGAAACAATAGTGAGACAGGAGAGTGGATATAATGACAAACAATGTAGTTTTATTAAAACAAGGAATCATGACCAAAACCTATGGGCCTTTTCTGTTGCCTCTGTTGGGCCAATCCTGTATAGTCAGGGCGAGTTTCCATCTTTGTATTAGTGAAAGGAGCAATTTAAATGATGAAATGTTCATTTCCACACATTAGCTAATGCAAAGTTGGACAAAAACATGACATATTTTACATGTAAGCGAGGCTATAATTTCTCCACAATGGCTATTATATTTTTTATTAAAGGAGTAGAATTACGGTGTAACACTGATTTTATTAGTTTACGTCACAGACAGAAACTTCTTGAGGAAGCATGTAAGAAGGTCAGAGAGTTTTTTTGTTTTGTTTTGTTTTTAATAGACAGAAAACATCTTTAGGTAAACTAATTCACTGACTTCATTTCTTAAATAAGAGAACTGAGCCCCAAGGAGGGAAGTTTAGTAGTTATTTCTCATCAAATTGTGTCATGGTCAACGAAGGAAAAATTCTCAACTCCCTGAGGTCCTCTTAACCCACATTAACTTCATCCCTTCTCACAGTGGCAGAGCCCAGCTGCTTTGCATTACAGACAAAAAAATGTGATTTCCTGATTTGCTGTAGCATAGTAGCACTTATTTTGACCATATCTGAGTGACTTATGCTTTTAAAAATGCCTGTATTTGCCATCGGTTTTTCTTACAGACCAGGCTCTTTCATTACACCTTTCTTTATTTTATTTTATTTTTTATTTATTTATTTATTTATTTATTTATTTATTTATTTATTTATTGTTTGGTGCTGGAGATTGAACTCAGGGCCTTGCACTTGCTAGGCAAATTCCCTACCACTTCGCTAAATCCCCAGCGCCTAGCAGCTACATTTTAGCACAGCACAAATGAAATAGATAATGAATATCGTGGCAGAAGTGGAACCTATTGGCATGAAGAAGGTAATGCTTTCTTCAGAACAAAGATTCCCAAAGGAAATCATTCCGTGTTGGTTCAGGGAAGAACAGAAGAAAAGAAAATGGGGCTTCTACATGAGGTGTGGGAAGTAGACATTTGGGGAAGTGGTGAAGGCCACAGAGGTCAGGACTGCTACTGACGCTTGGAAACACTAAAATTTAATAAGGACTAAAATGTATTACATCGAGAGAAGGAAGAAGTTGTTCATACGGGAAGGGGAACAAGGCAGGGGAAGAGGGAAAGGAACGGAGGGACAAGGGAAAAAAGGAGGCCAGAAGTACTTTGACTATGTGGTTTTCATTTTCACATTACACTGAGAGACAAGTTGACCCACCAAGCTTTGAACATATGAGGAATTACATTTGCATAAATCCAGGTTGAAAATGCAAGCCAAAACTAAGACCGTAGTGAAGCAGGCACAAAATGTAATAGCAAGATGCCAAAAAATTCTACAGTTAAGAAAAATTATTTTAAGACAATACCTGAAAACTCAAAATTAAGGTACAAAATTCATGAACAACATAGCAAATCAATAAGAGTGATTTTTTTCTCTTCATTTTGCCTCAAACTCTTGTGTAACTCAGCATAGCTTTAATACAAGAGCAAAGGAAACCAAAAAAACTTGAATAAATGTGTAAGCATGTTTATGGCATTGAATATTATGGGGGGGGCTACAGAATCTTGAGTGTTTGGAAAATTTGTGATGGAGCTGGATGTGAAAAGTCTTTGGATAGGAAAAAGTGGTATTGTATTCACATGAAAATGTAGCTGGGGAAATTATACCAAGAATATAGCCTCCTTGATTATATAAATATTTCAGAATTAATACATTAATATAAATATTATGGAATGGCATATGAGGAGAGAAGAGCAGGAGTGTGAAATAAAAATATGTCAAAATATTAGACAAAACCCACTGCAGTGGTGCGTGCCTGTAATCCCAGCTACCTGGGTGCCTGAGGCAGGAGGATAGCAAGTTCAAAGCAAGTTTGGATGAAGTTTGTGAGACCATGTCTCAAAAATAAAATTTAAAAAGTCTGTGAATGTAGCTCAGTAGTACAGAACTCCCTTGCCTTGTGTGAGGTCCTGGGTTGAATCCTCTGTACCACGAAAACAAATAAACAAAAATTCATACATCATTTAGAAAGGTGTTTTTTTCATACCAATTAGAAAAACTGAAGTGGCAAATCTAGTTTTAAAAATAGATAAATACACAAATAAATTTAAAACTTAGTATTCACAAGCAAATTTATTTAAATTAGTAGCTTATATATAAAAGCAAACTTCATTTTAAATTCAATGTAATCATTTTATCTAAATCAAAATGGCACAAGGAAGATTATATCTGTGATATCTATCCATGCATTTACTTGCAGTAAACTTTGTGCACTGGTTGATTTGATAAATGGGGTAATATTTCAAAGATGCAATTTCCAAGTAACTAACTCAATTGCTATGATAATTTGATTGGACCAGATATTTAACATTATTATTTTTTGAAAAAAGTACAGACTTTGGATGTTTAATTCATCTCTTTCCCTTAAACTAATATTACAGGTGAGGCATCTAAAATCAGGAGAGATTTGGTTTTTCAGCTGTTCTTAAAAATTCTGGCTTGCTAGAGAAAGTGGACCATTTAAACCTACAGTGTCTACATTCACAGTAATTAAAACTCTGAAGAACTGTTGACAGTCAGAAAAAAGTCTCAGATAGGCCACTTTTTCAAGAGTCAGAAGACCTATATTAGTGAGAATGCTTCACATTGGACTAGAAGATGGGAGGAAGGAATGAAAGAGAAAGGCAAATATAAATGCTAATCTATCAATGCACATCAATTTAAGGCAGATTAGGAAGGCAGTTATTGGCATCAGCCAGATGGATGCACATGAATTTAGTGGAATTGAAAACTTTGACCTGTTTGAATCTCCATACTGTATGTAGTAGTAATTCCTGGAACTGTGTCACAGACTAGTCTCTCCCTCATCAGGTTTTCAGAGCTGTGTAGACGTGATCTAGGCCTCCTGAATTCCAAGAATGATCTCTTATTTCCAAAAAGAGCAAGACATGCTTATATTGTCAGAGAAGGATTATGAACATTATTTCAAATGTCTGTTCAAGCGACAATATTAATTTATATTCTCACCATTTCAAAGATAAACACTAGCAGATACATGGGAACAGACTGCAATGACCATTGGAAAGTTACTCTTACTTTCACATCTTTCTTTTATCAGCCTTTAACAATATTTGAACTGATTTGAAAACTGTTTTTGTCTGTTTGGTGGCTAAATATATTTCACTTAGAATTACCCACTACATTAAATATTTAGAGGTATTTGCTTTTTCTTTTGTCATAACCTCAAAGTTACATGCCCTGTTTTATTTGTATCAAATATTTCACACCAAAATTTATGTGAAAAGATTAAATTCCAAGGAGGTTACTTAATATAATTGATGAAATCATTTATGCTGCACTTGTCTAAATTTCGAGTTCTCCAGGAAAGTGTGATGTAAAATGAAAGATAACGGACTATGAGAAGAAAATGAAAAGTAATGGAGAATCTAGCTTCACAGTCAGAAAGAGATGCATCTTTGTCCTTGTAAAAGAAATTTAACCATTTTTAGAATTGAAAGCAATTCATTTTAACTAATAAATATGTAAATTAGTGGTTCCCATATAGTACATACGGGGACTATGAGAACATCTCAAGGTCTGCGTTATACTACAGACTAGATAAATTCCAGAATTGCAGGGATAGTACCAAGGCCTCAGTAATGTTATAACTCCCTTCCCTGATCTCAGTGTGCAGCCAAGTTTTGGCCTCATTCGACCTCATCCTCAGAGCGTCTCATCCTGTCACTGAGGGGTGGTATGTGAGAGTCTATACTTCCTGCATGTTTCCAGATTATTCACCCGCTAAGGATCAAGGGACCACATTTTGAGAACTACTGGCTAACAGTACAGAGCATATAAAACTACACTTTAACTTAAAGGGGTTTATATTATAATGAATAGACCACACATAAGGAAATTTTCATACAGTATGCAGTCAGAGAATGTCAAGTATTACATGAATAGCACAGAAAATAAAAGTTAAACATAATGAGAAAAATAAATTATTATGGGCTTTAGATGCTTACCTCATGTTTTTTTAAAGGAAAATAATGGCAGGGGAAATTCTACAGGGTTTTTGAACATTAGCAGGATTACTTATATAAACTAGGTAGGCATATATACACGAGTTTGAGAGAAAATAAAAAGACTTTTTGGCTGTAGCAAAGGGTGTGCATAAGAAAAGGGTAGTTCCTTTGAGGGAGTCTTATAGGAAACTTTCACTACCGGTTCTACAGAAAGAGAGAGAAAATATTTTATCTGCCAGACCAGGGAGATTGTATGGACCAAAAAGTGTCACAGGCTCATTATTAAAAGGATCTTCAAGGGTAGGTTTCCAGCCAGACTCTAGTGAACTCTCTATTATATAAATCAAAAATGTAATCCTGTGTCTTGGAAGATCATCCATCACTTTCAGGAATCAGACATTTTTAATATCAGCAAATTAAACACAAATGGTTATTAAAAACTCTAACAGATGATTAATCAATAAAGGTGGAAGCGGAGAACCTTATTAGTTAGCTAGAGATTAGCTGGCATAACTCAAGTGAAAGCTATAAGCTTTGAAAATTAGAAATGACTGCATATGCAGGAGTGATGGGGAATGGTCATAAGATATTTGAAAAGTGTGACATTCCATAGTAAGCTCAAATTGAACAGAAGAGTGAGGCCACGCTGCCTTCCCTGAATATCATTTGAAGTCACTTGATTCTAAAATCTCATTGTGCATGAAGTTTTCCACCTAAGACACAGGAAGATAAGTAACGTTGGAAACTTTTATTTGAAAGTGATTGCAGGTGATGACTGCTTATACCATGTTTCCAAGAAGTACAGAAATGCATCTCTTTCTTTTAGGGAAGAAACGGAGTCCTACAACTCAGAAGTCACTTTTTTTTTTTTTCACAGAAAATACATTCACAAAAGCAGCTTTTAGTCCCCAACCTTCTAGATAATTTTCTCAAGACTGTACAAATGTTTTTCACCCTGTACACAAAGGTAGGAGATGGCACAGACTGAGAAGTAAAACAGAAATGCTTTTCTTTTAGTAAGGGGAAATGAAGTCATCTCTGCTTTGGACAAAAACAGAGAAAAAATAACCTTCAGCCTAAGGGGGAGTGAATTGTGTTTTTGGAATGACATAATATTAAATATAGCAAAAATAATACAATTACTAGCATTTATATAAAAATGCTGGGTAGAAGCCTATTCATTAACAAATTGAAAGGCTACTCTAGTATTACCCCTATTTCATAGAGAAAGAAATACTCACTGAAAGATGGTGAATAGAAGATCATACGACTACTAAGGGAATGAACCGGGCTTGAGGTGTGGGTAGCAGGACCCGAAATCTTTGCTGTCAAGCACACAAACTATGCCAAACAAATGTAGGTTCATGAGATTGAAGTGTCGTATCAGTATTTGGAACGAAATAAATAAGTGAAAATTTACATCTGGATTCTGCACATGGGAAAACTTCTCATGTTATTGGCACATGATTATAACAGAAATGGCTCAAATAATAGCAAAGAGGATGGAGTTTTATGGTGTTCTCAAAAAATTTACATGGAAAAATATCCGGAAAAGTTAACAACAAGGTCATCTCTAAAGCTAAGGTAACTTTATTTACTTTAATTTTAATGTAATACAATATCTCTGGATCATGTACCACTCTTTACCATTATGCCACAAGATTCTAAATGTAAAGCCTGAGATTAAGTCAGTGTTGTGATTCTAGAGCCCTGAACAATGGCAGAAAACTAGAGCCCAGAACATCCAAATTGCATATTACACAAATGAATGATTTAGTTCAAGCCTCTTGATAGAAGGAGATTCCCAAGCTCAGTCTGATCTGTAAATATGCTTTCTTTACTCTTTTTCTATTTAGGTTATGTAAATGTAAATTGAATTTATGCATTCATACGGATGGACACTAAAGGTTTTAAATTGGGGCCAGTAGGAATAATGCCATTATAAACATTCTGACCATGCAGTCTGTCCACACATATGTGACTTTTTGTGATATATAGCTAGGAATAGAATGACTAGGTTCTACGGTCAACTTATGTGTTTCTTTGTCTTTATACACAGTGCTAAATCATTCCATAGGGTGGTGGTTTCCACTTATACTCGGACTACATTCTAGCCCGAATTTTAATTTCAGTTACTTTAGTGATTTCTCACTATGGTTTTAATCTAGATATAAATTTCAATTAATGTTAAGATATAAAGGAATATAATTCTATTCAAGTCAGCAGACTGAAATACTCTATGAAATTGAAGACCCGGAGCGGTCAGAGGAATGGGTCCTGGCTCACATGAAGACATTAGGAAGAAGGACGGACGGCCCCTTTGTGATAGGTTGCAGAACTGAATTTCAGTGCAGGCTCACCCACCTTCAAAGTCCAAGTTGTTTCAAATATGCTGGGCTGTCTTGAATTGTACTCAAGAAAAATACAAATAAGTTTAGAAAGGCCAGCAGTGTGTGTACTTGTTACAGGTGAGTATTTTCTGCAGGTGTTTTTAAGTTGCTTTCTGTGATGAAGTAAGTGGCAGACACAGTTTTAAAGGGTAGAAATGTATAAAGGCTTTAATGAGCAGGCTGCAAAGAAACTGAAAGCTGATATTGGATATGTAAACTCTTGCCTTGCAATCAAGCTAGTGGAAAGAAGTGAATAGCTAAACAAAAGGAGAAAAATAGAAAAAAAAAACTCTTAATACTGAAGTGAAAAGTGTCTCTGTGTGTGTGTGTGTGTGTGTGTGTGTGTGTGTGTGTGTGTGAATGCTTGTTTTTTATTTTTATTTTTTATAATTTTGGATTTTTTTTTTTAGAGCCCAACAACTCTACCTATAAAATAGCTCTTACTTTCTTGATTTTAGAGATTCTTGAAATTAGACAAAGGGACATTTTGATTATAAATTTGTTGTGAAATGATATGCTTTTTGGCAGAATTCCTTTCTTTTTAGAATATTGTTTATCAGTATTAAAATGAACTCTTGGCTGTGGATGGCTTTTATTGTAGTTGGGAAGATGTACGAAAAATTTGCAGCTGAATCAGAATTCATTGTCATAATCGGGATTCTGTGTCAGATGTTCCAATGTTGACCAAGAAACAATCATTCTCTGAAAATTTCAGTTAACAGTTTGAACTCAAAACCACAGAGGTAAACAATGTTCTGTAGGCTTATGCACTAAGAGTTTTTTTTTTTTTTTTAAAACAAACATTTGACAAAAAACTTCTCTCCCCTTCTTTTCTCCAAGGAAACCAGAATTTCAAGCATAGTCCCTGCTCTAGCACCCAATGGGAAAATTTTCAGGACATGAACACGAGCTTTGTTCAGAGTTTCATATGTATAGCGGAACACTGCCTCAGGTTCTACAGGATCTTCTGACATGTGATCCCTTCTTGTAACACAGCATTTATTTCTTACTTGTCTCTCACTATCTGCCAGATTTTAGGCACAAATTCATTTGGCTCACATGTGTCAGTGTGGGTTTTAAACTAGGACGAACTCAGTTAACTTCAGAGCCATTGAATCAAAGACTTCATGTGGCCTGATTTAAGGTTTTTTTCAAGCCACAACACCCCCTTCGTTTACATACCTGTACCTCGCACTGTTCTCTTGCCGTCAGTTACTTTCTCTATATTGATGGATTCTTTACACCAGGATCTCACAGAATATTAATTAATTGTATTTTGCTACATGCCCCTAATATCTTGTTCTCTGCATTTCTTCAAGGCAGAAGAGGAAAATTAAATTTATAAAAATATTTGAGGATTTCTGTATCATGAGAGAAAGAAGACTATACTGTACTCTCCAGGAATTTGCAATCAAGACAGAAAATGAAATATAAAGAGATAAATAGTAAACCAAATTCAAAATTTAAATAATGTTTAAGACAATAAACCTATGTTAGACAATAAAACTATTGTAATGAAATAACAATCAGAAAGGATTTTAAGCTTTATAAAGGTAAAAAAAATATGCTAGGCTGGAGTAGACAGGGTCAGTATTTAAAAACAGATATTAGCATAGATTCTGGGGTGCCAAGTTGGATTGGACAAATGGAGAAAAAGTAAGATTTTATGTTAGAATTACTATGTGTGCGATCTATCAGAGAAGTTTCAAGATTTTGCCTGACAAAAACTGAAGTAATTTGTCTAGAGAGTTGGAAATCATTTTGAGTCTTTTTAGAATTAGATACGTTTCACAGTGAGAAAGACACAGAAAGTCAGAGAAAAAGAGAACCGAGAGACGGAGAGAAACACAAACGGAGAGGAGAGATACAATCCAACAAATCCTTCCATCAGGGCCCACTGCAAGTTACATTTTTGCAATATCTCAGCTTTTGTAATTTTAGTTCTGAATCTTTCGCTCCTTCTTCTGTTGTCAAGATGCTCTTCATTGTTGACATCAAGACCTCTCTGATCCCCTCGTGGCTCCTGCCATCTACCTCTGTTCACTGGCTTCTACCTTCCTGCCCCGTCTGCCTCCACTCCTTGATGGTTTCCACTGGGCAGCCCTCCCTGTCCCACTGCACTGGGGCTGGACCCCTTGATGGCTGTTGACAGATAACGTACCATGTCTGAGACACCTGGAGTCCTGCAGGCATTGGATATCAGTCTGTTGGCAATAAAGGACATCACTGATGACATTTGAACAAAGAAAAGAAAAGAAGCAAAACACTGTTTCAGTACAGACTGTGTGTGTGTGTGTGTGTGTGTGAAAAACAGAGAGGGTGGGGTGTTGAGGGATAAATGAGACTATACAGATCAGATGAGACAAATCTGGAAAGATGATAAGTAAAGTTATTAAAATTTTGAAATAAATGTTAAATGTTTCTAAATAAGCATTCGGATTTTTTCTTGTTTTCTTTTGCTTTTTCATGTGTGTGTGTGTATGTGTGTGCGTGAGTGTGTACGTGTGTGTATCCTTTCCTGAAAATTGAACCCAATGCCTCCCACATGCTAGGCAAATACTTTACTTGACAGCTACTCCTCAGCCCTTGATTTTTTTCAATTAAAAATTTGTGTGCCTGTGATTTATTAGTTTTTCCCAAGTAAAGGTTAAATACGAATCTATTGAAATGTAGCTGTGCTGCTACTGTGAAAAACACGATCTTATTACTCAAACTGTGTGAAAACACCACACATTGGAAAGATGCATTTAAGTCCCTCTTCAAGCACAGGCATCCTCCTTTAAAGCCAGAACCCCCTCTAAGCTGGCCCTTTGAGGCTATTTTAGCAGGCAGTTGCCCTCATATCTTTTCCCTAACAGGCAATGGTGTGTGTGTGTGTGTGTGTGTGTGTGTGTGTTTTATAGGTCAATTAAGATGAATAAAAGGATTGTTTGCTAGGGTAACTAGCAAACCACCATTATTATTGTCACTGAAATTACCACTCAAGAGACCAAAGCTGAAACAAATCAATATAAGAATATGGACAGCAAAAGCAGGCCTAGGGAGACTGGATATACAATAGCAAGTTTACAATATTCAGCCCTAATTTTATTTTCCTAGAATCCATCTGAAAAATCCCTTTTCACTATCCTAAACTATACTACCTTAGGTGAAGGAGTGGAAGGAAAAACAGGAAAAAAGGAAGAAAGGAAGGAAGGAAGGAACTGCTTTAATGAAGACATAATATTTCAGCAATTAGAGTTCACAGTTTTCATTGAATGCTTTCTAATATCATCTACCCAAGCAACTCTCTGAGATAATTTTAATTAATGTCAGTAATGAGGAAACTCTTAAGTGGTCTATGCAAGGTCAAATACTGTTAAGAGAAAATAATCAAAAACAAATGTATCCATGTATGATACAAATATTATTCAGCACTGACTATATGCCAAGTTTTGCTCTTAATATCCTGTGAGTGGTAGTGATTGCATTATGTGTTGTCCCCATTATACAGGTGAGAAACCACAAATGTTCATTTGCTCAGATACCCAGACCTCCAGTTCTCATTATTCTGTCCTCACTTCTATGCTGAAACTTCATGCTGCAGATCAAGAGTGGACCAAGAAGGCAGGGTGGTTCATGGTGTGCTGGACTGTGGGTAAGGGGCTTAGCCCTAGGGACGGCTGTCCTGAAAAACCTCTGCAGTCTGCGGATTCCTGAGTGAATCAATCTTTCTCTTTAAGCCCAGTAGTCTCATCAGTAAGTGAGGGAGAAACACTGTCTTCACACTGCCGGAGATGTGAGAGTCCACGTATTAGTGCCCCGGGTGCACTTTTGAACAGAACCAGCCTACGCAAGCCTCAGAAGGGTTAGTTCCTGTTGTACTCTAACCTGAGGGAAGACGTTGAAAGAGTAAGAAGATCAACAAAATAAGAACCATTCCTCCTGTGTGAGTCCAAGCAGACTAATATAAAGATGCATGTGCATTTTTGCTGGTCAGTTTAAAGTAGAAGAAGAGAACTATGGAATGGAAAACTAAGGTTTCTGATCCAGCTATTAAGTAGCTACCGAAACACTGCTTTCCCTATACAAGCTGTGTTCTGATCAGAGTACTACTCTGCATGTCCATCACAACTTACACAACTAACTCCAAATACAAACAAATTAAAGAAGAAAATAAAAGATAGGTAGTAGGAAACAGGGAGAGAGATCTTTTGCAAAAGGGAAGGGGATCAAGAAATAGAGTGAGAGAAGGGGGAAGGAAGGAGAAGAGGGTGAGGAAAAAAAGTATTATGTGTTATGTACATATATCAACTCACCACGATGAATGTAATCACTACATACTGCAAACATGTACCCAAAAAATAAAAAGTAAAATAGAAACAATAAAAGTCCTTATCCCATGTTTCTTTATGAGACAATACATTTCCTACATCATTTCACTCTATTTCAATTAAAGACATTTTCTTGGGACTGGGTCCTCAGTTTTCCATCCTTCATATATCCTGCAGGGACAATCAGGCATATAATTCTACATCCCAATACACTCGGTAGTGGCCGGGTATTGAATTGCTGGGGAGTGTATGGACACTGTAACAGGCCACTATTTCCCTGCTAATGTGGTGGTGTTAGCTGGGGTAATGGTAGAGTAGGCAAAAAGGTCAGAAGTGATGATCTGGTACAGAAGCCAGCAGTAGCTGTTAGCTGCTGCCTGCTGGGGGACCGGAAGAACAGATGGCACTGCTTGGTTACACTCATCAGAGAGCGAGTGTTTGTGAGCAAAGCCCAAGTGATTAAATCAAGATCATGGACACACTTTGCAAATAACAGCCAAATTCAGTGATAAGAGTTCCCTCCATGTGTGTAAGCAGAACAGAGGGCCATCATCCATCCTTGTATACCATCACAATCCCACCACACTGCAAAGATACACAAACACACACACACACACACACACACACACACACACACACACACACACACACAGAGAGTCATAATTGGCAGCCTACTTTGCAATGCAAGAAGCATATTTCATACTGCTTAACCAAAAGCAATATAGCCTATTGGAAAAATCCACACTCCAGGAAGTCAGGAGACTGCTAGTTTCAAAACCATAGCTGAGCATCTGAACAAATTATGGTAGGTAATTCTCACTAGCTTCCCACAGCTCCCGTTGCTTCCAAAATACCACCTGTGCATCTCCATCACAGTACCTAGCAACTTGCATCACAATTCTCTGCTTATGCATTCTCTTTTCATAACCCACTGGGCAGGAGATAGGGTTGAGGTTGTGGCTAAATTCTTGATAATAGTTTAAGGGTTTTCTCTAGTTTAAACACACACACGCAGCCCTTTGGTTCTTATTAAGTAAATAGACAAGGATGCAGTTAGAGAAAAATATACTCCCTAAGGTAGATGAGTATGTCACAGTTCTAAAAAACCTGTTTGATAAATTCAGCATACTCTTTCTTCATTAACATGGCAGAAAATTTCAATAAATTCTTTCTGGTTTTTTTTGTTGTTGTTGTTTGTTTGTTTGTTTTTGTTTTTTGGTGCTGGGGATCCAACTCAGGGCCTTGTGCTTGCAAGGCAAGCACTCTGACCACTGAGCTAAATCCTCAACCCCAATACATTCTTCTAAGTCCTGGATTACTTGGTTTCCTCAAAAGCAGGAGACTTCCTGCGTCGGGACCTGCAGCAGTGCCTCAGTGGACAGGAATGTCTTCTATGCTGAACGCTGCTTCTTATGCCGAAATGTTTTGCCAGAAGTCTCATGCTTCTCCAACCCATTTAAATAAGGATAGCGCTCCAGGTGCTTGGTGAGAAAATTGAAGTTTTCAAATATATTGGTTTACACCATTTTGCTTAGTGTCTAAATCACATTTGCAAAGTTGTAGCTGAAGCTGGAACTCAGATCCACAGCACCATCTCCTTTAAAGATAAAATGAAAAGTCTCAGGGTGGGATAATGAATATGGTGTAAACACTGCACTAAATCATACCCATAGGTACGTCGTGATTATCATTTAATATCTCAGTTTCTGGGCATATTATCCTTTTATGCCTGTGGGCCTCAGTTTTCTCAGCTGTAAAACATGGACTGTAGCACATTCTCCAAGGATAGACCTGAGCAGTTGTTACAGGTGGGTGAGTGATGGGCCATTCTCCACTGGGCACCAGAATGATGACATGTGGTAGTTTAGGGACCTAGACATGCTCATTCATTTTCTAGCCTTTTCTCTGACAAGGACATAGAGTTATACTAACTTTCTTTCATGGATTTAACACCTAGAGAATGCCTGTTATCTTGAGAATATTGTCTCTTATCACCTTTGACCTGAATTATTCTTGTAATCCTTGCTTACATGAGCAGATTCAATTTACTTTTCCACTTAGCTTTATTTAGGCCTTTTGGTTAAGTCTTGTTGATAGCAGTATAGCAATGAAGGTCTGCGGTGTAAATAGTGCAGTGACAACTAGGGATGATAATAGAGAGTCCCCGAGTCTCGACAGCTTTTCAGCTTTTCCTTGTTGATCTTTTTCTTCTGCCTTTGCAATCCATAATTTTAAGACAGCATGTGGTCACAGTAGAACAATTATTCACATTTGTCAGACCCAAAGTTGGGCTAATGAGATAAAACAGACCCTCACAATTGGGTGTGATGATTAGGTTGTTTGCCTTGATTTAATTCATCAGTGAAAGGCTCCGTTTTCCCCCTGTTATACCAGTTCACTGAACTGAAGGAATTGGTTGTGTGAGGCTTTCTGTTTACCTCAGAAAATAGTGTTACTGCTCTCCTTTAATAAAACCCTGCTACATAGAACTCTGAATTTAAAAAAGAGATTAATTACAAAACAGTGTAAGGGTGAGTACAATTGCTTACAAGGTATGATCGAAAAGTATGGTCAGTATTTACATTTTAAAACATTATTATAGTGAAATACACCTTGCCATTAACTCCCTCAAACAGTACCGGCCAGTTTAATCACACTTATCTCTTCATTTTTGCTACTTTCTGAAGCAGCTCTGAAAGTCCTCTTTCCTAAGTGACTGTAGTTATACCATTTAGGCTGCCTCCATGTCCCGCCACCCCTTACTCTGAGCTTCCGTGACTGGCATATTGGAAGTCTAATATAATATCTTCCATGGTCATTTTGATTTGGGGGAAGAGCCAGAAGTTGCACAGTGCCAGGCCCAGTGAATTAGGTGAACAAAGACACACCATAATATTTTCATGAGGTGGCACATGGAGGCAGCATTCACCACAAACTCACAAAAGACTTTCAGAACAGCTTCAAATAGTGGTAAGAACAATGAGATAAGTGTGCTTGAAGCAAAGGGCAGAATTTTGAAAGGAATTAATTGCCATATGTTTTTTAATGTAATCATTTTTAATAAACATGAACCACATATTTTGATCACCCCTTGTATTTTGTACATGATTTTTCTTTTTTCAAAGAACTCATAATGGATGCATTCTAAATCGTTTTGATTTCCCTATTAGTTTTACTTATTTTGAGCTTATTTGCTTGTTTTGTATCATTTCTCACAATTCCCAAAGTTATGCATTAGAAAAAATCTCAGATTTTTCCTGAAAGACACAAAACTATCAAGATCTCTATGAAAACCAGAAGCCTCACATTCTGCTTGCCTGTGTATATACTGTTTCTATTCAATTCTGGGCTCTTCTTCACACTCTCTATCCTTAACCTCAAAGAATTTTACTCCTCTTTTGATACATAATACAAATATCATTTCTGCTCTGATTTATCTCTGCTCAGATGAAGTTGGGTTCCATATTCAGATTTGGCCACCTCTATTCTGAGCCTCCACAGCTGTTACATTAGAAGCAGAATACAAACTTGTTACTTTGTTTTCCACATTTTTTGCACCATGAGATGATACACTCCTAGAGGACAGGGGTTGTGCTCAAAATTGTAAGTTATGCATAACATTCTCTCTTCTCACAAAATTCCCTACCGTTTCATGAGCATTTGAGACTCAAATTTGTATGTTGAAGCATAATTTCCCCAAGGTAATTCCAATATATGCCTTAGGGACCAGAGAAAGACATGAGAAACTTATCTGGTACATTATCTGCTTTTCACATGCGATTAGATGGGAAATAACATAATCAAAAACTTGAGTTAATTTCTATTTCTTATTTTCTTCATTCTGTGTATTCACAAACAAATCTCTTAATAGCTCAGTACCTCAGCAATCTCATCTAAATACAGGAAATAGATGACCTACTTACATTCTTTATAATTTTATCATCAAAAATGTTAAGGCAGAATAGGTAAAATATATTTCAGAAAATAAGATCCTGCTGTACTTGGCTAAGACCTGCTGAATAATATGAGTCTACACAGGGATAAGCAGCCGTGAATGCAGAGAGGTCAAGCAGCAGTTCAGTATGCTCTATCTCCCAGGGCAAATTTTATGTATCAGACCATAAGGACACAGAAAACTCAATACGTAAAACAATCGTAAAGAGTACTTGCAGTCCATAACGTGCAACTACAGCTATCAGATTTTTTTATACTGTCTTTGAAGGAAAGGAGGACATGGTGGGCAATGGAGCAAACAAAGATAGAAAGCTAAAAACAGACTTAATATACCTCAAATTCATTGGGCAATTGGCCCAAATTTTCCCTTATTTTGTTTTCAGTTGTAATCACAAACTTTGTACATATAAATTTGTGTTCTAGTTTAATTTGATGTTATTTCCTCAAAAAATATATATGAGGCTTCTGTTTCTTTTTAAAATGCATTTTATTTTATGCACAGCCAGGTGCTGCTTGAGAGCTGAGATACCTTCTGAGAAAGGCGTCATTAGGTGATTTTGTCACTGTTCAAATATTACGGAGTGTACTTCCGCTAACACACATGAAATAGGTACTGCATACGTAGCCAACACGAGGGATGTGCCTGTGTATGACGGATAATAGCAGATTAAATCAAGTACAAGAGAACATTACCCTAACATAATCACCTATTATCACTACCAAGTATTACATACAGTTCATAATTATATGTGCAGTCTTTTACGTGACTGACAGCATTTGAGGTTGTTTCTTACACCAGCATCAGCAGAATGAATAATGT
This sequence comes from Hystrix cristata, assembly GCA_004026905.1. Classification (NCBI taxonomy): domain Eukaryota; kingdom Metazoa; phylum Chordata; class Mammalia; order Rodentia; family Hystricidae; genus Hystrix; species Hystrix cristata. The sequence continues at coordinate 6,846 of PVJO010005106.1, read as the reverse complement.
GTGATGGTCTGACCTCAGGATGAGTGCAGCATTACTAGTTGGCAGGAATTGCCCAGTTCAATTATAATCTAATGGGAACAAAATCACATAGATGGTCCATCAACAAACAAGATTTTGTTAGGCAGGACATGACTGTAGTTAAACTATGTAACATGATGTTATGGGGTACAAAGTGGTTCTATCATAGAGAAGCAAATTAACACAGCCGTCATCTCACACCGTTAACCTTTTTTTTGCATGTGTAGCAAGCAAGCTAAAAGTACTCATTTCCTAGGAATCCCCGATACAATACAGTATTATTACCCACAGTTCTCCTATTGTACACTAGAACTTACCTTATTCATGTTACTTATCTGCTAGTTAGAATAAATTTCTACTACTTTATATGGTCCAGTTCTGATTTCGTTTATGCCCTGTAAAAATTAGCATGATGAAAAACAGTTTAAGCAGAATCAGGGAGCTATATTGTAGATGTGACTAAACCACTATTGCGTGCATGAAACTCTCAAGCTCTTGGTTTCTCCATTCTTTAGGTAAGAATGGGGACTACTTGTTGTATATCTCCATTTTCTCCTCAGCGTGCTCAAACAAAATTAGGTACGATATTTAATAGTATAATATACACATATTTTACTTAGAGAATAAAATATAATGTATAGTATTTAATTATATTAAAAATCAGAGATGTATAACTGGGAGCCCTATTTATCATTTGTACTTCCTCTGAAATATAGCATTCAAGAAAAAAAACAATATTTTACCAACAGACTTATTTTCTTCCACATAGTAAGTGGTAGGACTTTTTGCTTCCCCCATCTAAGAATTAAACATAATGTGTTAGAGTTGGGTAAAACATGTCAGAGCTCTATAACTTGTTGCCCTTAAAACCAGGCACAAATTATGTCATGGGGTCTCAGGCTTTAAATCTGTAAAATGGGGACACTTACTCAGATTGTGGTGAGGAATAAATTTAGGCATGAAATATATGTAGCCCATTGCTGCCACTACTGGGCACTTCTTAGATATTTATTTACTTCTTTCATGTTTCTTCTATACAGCAACCAGTAAAAGCCTGAACATAACATGTACTCAATAAACTTGACTGGTTACATAGGGTGTGTTATTTATGAAAACATACATTTATTTTCCCATGTGTTTTAAATCTTATGAGAATTCATATTTCAGTAAAGTTACAAATCCTTTTAAAACTTTCTACTTACTAGTAAAACATGGATTTAAAAATACATAATGTTTCAGTAAGCATAGATCACTGAGATTTTCTTTGTTTAAAAATTGTAGTCACAGGAAGTGAATTTTGTCCACATTCAAGGCTGACTCACATCAACCTCTCAAAACTGAACATGTAAGAAACTAAGGCATTTGCTTGTGCAGAAGGGTAACCTCCCCTAAAAATCTCTAAAATGGACTTGGACAATTTCTGGACTTTCTTTTATTGATCCAGATTTTCATCAATATGAAAAGTGACTTTTAGAAATATACTTTACTTGAAAGCAAATATTTTAACCTTCAAGAAAGTGCTACTACTGAGATCAGCAATTAAATATTTACATACTAGTAACACCTTGTAAATCATGTGGAAGGGACGTGCAAGGTCAAGGTGTAGTTCTGTCACTGTGATCCTGAACCTTTGGACCTGAGGACAGCATGTTCCAAGTGTTGAATTGTAGCGTGAATAATACTCTCTGGGCTAATAGTGTGACATTTACACAATCAGTACAACTGAATTCCTGACACTTTCTTCTTAACCTTCTCTGTAGGTGAACTGGCTACTCCAGTCTTTATTTCACTGGAAAAGTTTCACCCAAGTGTTTAATTATAAGCTGTCTTTGTTTCTACAAAGTTTAGGTGAAGCAATCCAGGTCACTCCCCCAGTCACTGTGTTGCGTTGAAAATTTCTAGTTATCAGAATGGTAACAATGAGCAGTCACCACTAATAATACTGAGAGGGGGGCCAAAATAAGAGGTATCATATTGTCATGCTAATATCATAGGGCCACAGTGTATCACCGGAGGATGACCCAGTATAATGTCTCTACTTTCCAATTTCTGGGTCCATAGAATAAAATGAGGTATGCTGAAAACTACTCGCTCTGTTCCTGCACCCCCCCACACCTGGAGAAACATGATAACATCAAGCCAGCAAGCAAAAGGAATATGGGCCCTGACCTGCAGTAGCATCTCTTTTTCCTCTTGGGACACTGGGGGCAGGATCTGTCTCTGGGCCTCCCACCTTTTTCTTAAATCTACTTTGTACTCTCCTCAGATTTTATTCTCACATTGCTTCTTTTTCATTGTATTTGACTGACCATATTCTTTTAAAGCAGACCTTTGTTTATTTAGATTATTTTCTTTTGTTCTTCTTCCTTCCTTTCTCCCTCTCTAGACCTTCATCTGTTTTGATTCTTTCTCTAACATCATTATATTTAAAGTAGAGGAGAAATTTTTTTTTTTAAGAACTCATGCACACAGTTCCTTAGGTTTTCATGTTTCTTTCCTAGAAGACTAACTTTTCTCACTTAGAGAAATATTTAGTTACTGACCACATCAAGATCTACTTACTTTTACCCTCATTTTAGAGTAACTCATCATTTGTGTAGCAGGGGAGCATTGCTTGCTTAGTTTTATGTTGATTGCTATATGCTCTCTTACCTCTTCACCTTCAATGTCTACTAAAATCATTATATTTTTCCACTTCCTTTCTTGCTCTCCATTCCTATCCTCTGTGGAACCACCACCAAAGACATTAGCTATTTGATTTCTTCTGCCAAGAATATTGTCCTCAATTCTGAATCTTTTAGTCAAGCAACAAACCTTTTAATTCCTTTGATACTGTTTATCTAGACTAACTGTATCATTGTTCCTGTCTTTCGGCATCTCCAAACATATATCCCCAGTGGGGAACTTTTTATGTTTATACACAAAACTATTTGTAGCTCTTTCTGTTCTGGTGATATCCATAGGCCAAAACTATTCAACATCTATCTTGTCTCAAATATTACTACATATCTCCTTTTATAATTTGCTCTATTTGGATTTTAAACTCCACAAGAAACCAGATCATGCACAATGTCTGTCATTTATGTATCAAAATAAATGTATCAGTCATCACCTTCATCACCATTCCACATACATTTTTCTTGTAGCTTTTTTCCTGTAATTTAGCTAACCACAAAGATTGCTTTGATCACCCTGCACACAGTGATCGCCACGGCGCGGGTCCCACGGTGAATGTCACTCTGCAAAGCACTGTCACGTTCAGAAACCGACTTTCCTCTTGGCATTCAAAATGCACACACGTTATGCCAGACACAGACAAGGAAAAGGAAACAGGAAACTCCTCATCAAAGAAGCAAACAAAACAACACTAAGAATCCTGTGTGTGTGTGTGTGTGTGTGTGTGTGTGTGTGTGTGTGTGTGTGTGTGTGTTTGTGTGGTCTGTTAAACTGAATATTTACAGCATTTCTTTACGTGAATATTTTAAAGACTAGGAGCACATTTTCCACATACAATGTCTGTTTAATAAACACGATTGTTTTTAAAAAACCCTTGAGTTAAGAGCAAATATTACCCCACATCAAATAAAAAAGAAAATTACTCTGTTAGAGTACTCTATATCCTGAATTTCTGTCCAAATTCTCCTGACTCATCAGCATCTCTTTAACCATCTTTATACTTTCAAACATCCTGCCAGACACTCTGTGTTTAACTGCCATGCTAGCCGCTAACAGCATCAGCATTATCATTTCCCCCCACTCTATAGAGTTGCCTCTAAAGAGGTCCCTCTTTCCCAGAATTTGGTGTTAAAACTTACCGCTTTTACCAACTCCCCCTGCTCCCAGCATTACCACCTTGTACTCTCTGGACCCGCCTGATGTGCTGCCTGGGGAGCAGCTGGCTTCATTTTCTACCTCCATTTTACCCGAAAGACCAGAGGAAAAAAAAAAAGAAGAAAAAAGTCACCCGTGGCAGGTGCTTGCTCAGATATCAAACAACTCTAAAACTGTGTCAAAGGAAAGGTTTAGTGTGAGGTAAGAACCATCAGCGTCGGGCTGGCTGCTGGTCCTCTGCTGGAGCGGGTCTCATAGCAACCACTTCAATTGCTTCCAATAAAAATCTGGCTTTTACAACCCCCTCCTTCTGATCCTTCACTCTTTCACGTCTCCCGCGATCTCTTTCTCCTGCTTGCTCTGTGCATTTTTTCTTCCCTTTTCTGTTTCTCTATTTCCCTTCCTTGTTTCCTTTCTGTCTTCTTCCTCTTTCCTCCCCACCCCTGCACAGCGCTGCTGTTTGATGCTCACATATGTTTGACTACTTTCCGGGCTGGGCTGCTAGAAGAGAGCAAATTGGAGACTTAATGGAAGATGCTGTCTCACAGGCTGACTTCTCTAGCTATAGCTTCCCACATTATTATTATTTTTAATTAGAGTCAATTAATTACGTAGAATTGCTGCTGCTTTTGTTTGCATTTTACTAATATCCTCGTGTACAGTTTTCATTCTGGGCAAAGGAATGCTACCATTTTATAAAGAAAGGCAAAACAAACACAAATGTAACAAACAGTAACCGAGGGCATTTAGGGGTGAGTCTTTAGCATCCCTGAAATAATACCTGGCTAACAGGAATTGGCTCTGCTCTCTGGAGAGCTGCAGTTCTAACATTGGAAGTAATTGAATTAGGTCATTGTCATGTTTGAACATGGATCATCCTTGTTTACACTAAGTTATTAGCAACAAACTAGAACATAAGGACTGTGTCGAGCACGAAAGAGATACATGATAAATATTTTTGCTGACAATTAAGATAGCATAAACGGCCACAAAAGACTGTCTTTCAAATGTCCAAAGTCCTGCTCGTGCTTTGAATTCTTCTGAAGCTTTCAGGTCTTCAGTTTCCTCTGGAGAGCATCCAAAATATACAGTTTTAGGATGTTTTGATAAGCCCTAACTGTTTTAGTCAGATACTGTCCTCCAATCAAAATAATGATGTTCTGTATGTTTTTTATTAATTTCGTTATGATCGAACTTGGATGTGGTTAAATGCAATTGTTTTGCATACATGTAGTTATCCAATCAGGAGTTAAGCCTCCTCTGGAAAAGGAAGCATATTTAGTCAGTTCCTTATTACTCTATAGTGTACAAGCAAGTACAGGTTACATATTAGGTGTCCGATATGTTCCTGCTGGGCATTGGAAAGACTGAAATTGTCAAAGTCAAGAGGCGGCTCTGAAGCTGGTATGCTCCTGTTCAAATCTGGGCTCTGCTACAGATCCCTGGGGAAACTGCAGTACTTCATTTTTCTGTGCCTCGATTCCTTCATCAATAAAATGGCTCACGAAAACTCTGCTTATTAGCTCATTAAGTTAGATGCTACTTATACAATGCTTAAAACATCATCTACCAAATTGTAAACACTACGTGGGTGTATGGCATTATGAGTAACTTTTATTATTATGAGATAATGGTACAGTTAGTCTACATTTTAAAAAAATATTCACCAGAGAAGACTTTTTTCATGTGTTTATTGACCTCCTGTGTATCTTCTTTGCTAATATGTCTGTTCAAATCTCTTTGTCTACTTTCTTATTTTCATTTCTTTAGTATCAAGTTTTGAGAATTCTTTATATGTTCTGGATATAACTTTATCATATATTTTTTTTTGCAAATGCAGTCTGTAGCTTTTCTTCAACAATTTGTCAAAGAACATGAACTTTAAATTTTAATGAAATCTAATTTGTAATTTTTTTTCTTTATGAATCTTCTACTAGGCTTTAAATAAATTTTTTTCTAATGATCATATTATCTATTCTCTTCATTTTCTTCACCCTTCCATTGCAAATTTACTCATGGCTACAATTCTATTAATTGCCTTTCTGTCTTTAACTCTCCATTTTGCAACTCTTGATTTAATTTTCCCTTTGTGCTACAGAAGGGAATCTAACTTCCCCCGAATGTTTCGCTCCAAACCCTGTTTGTGTCTTAACCTGAGTAGCTCTAGAAAGATCTCATCCTCATGTTCAAAAGGAGGGAGGGGAAGTGAAAGGAATAAAGGTGCGCCAAGTACGGGATTCTGACAACTACAGTCAATGTAAACATATGCCATAAAGTGAGCTAAAACAAATAACATCACCAAGTATGCAAAAGGTGACAGGGGAATCAGAGCAGATGGTGGAAAGGGAGTGAAGGGGAAGGGAATTAGGAAAAAAAAAAAAGCTGTAATTTGTACATGCAACTACTCCCCAAAATGATTGTAAACTGCTAGAATTACAAACATGAATGAATAAAAAAAGTAAATTAAAAAAAAAAAAGTGAAGTCTACACTTTCCTCCATCTGGAGGAGCATTCTCCACCCTCCAGTTGCTAGTTTTGGTTCTACTTCTTGTATTTGATCTTCATTATTGAAATGGTCCCATAACTTATCTTCACTCAGCACAAGTTCCCTGCCCTCTCTCCCCTTTCAGACAGCTCAATTTGTCCTACACACAGACGTCAGGGAAATCCACCTCAGATGTCAACCTGCCTGAGCCTGATGCACACACATTCATATATCAAATGTCCATCTAATGCAAGCCAGTAGTTTAGACTGTCACATGGAGACTCAAAGCATTTATCCCTGTTTTGTGTTCCGGTGTAGCCTTCACACTCCACAGCATAGAGTCATGTGAGGTGAGCTACTTGTCTTTCTCTCAACAACACTATCATTTCCAGGATTGGCGTTAATAAAGAACTAAAGCTGGAGTATAATTCTTCTATAATTTTTTGAATGAAGCTTTATTATTTGATAAAATGAGATGCATAAACAATCACATTTAGCTTCAGGGTCTTCCT